>JARLTB010000356.1:0-132500 GCA_030141615.1 Unio pictorum
CAACTGTTCCATAACATGAAAAACAAAAAAGTCCGTTTTTCATCAAAAGTCATGCTGAAAAAAATGGTGGGAACCGGTTTTAAAGTATGGTGACGTACTATCTAATGGTGCGCAGCCAATAAACCAAGTATTAACCAAATCCAAGCGGGGTAAAGGGTTTCAACAGCTTTTATCTAAGCCCAACTGTTCCATAACATGAAAAACAAAAAAGTCCGTTTTTCATCAAAAGTCATGCTGAAAAAAATGGTGGGAACCGGTTTTAAAGTATGGTGACGTACTATCCTAATGGTGCGCAGCCAATAAACCAAGTATTAACCAAATCCAAGCGGGGTAAAGGGTTTCAACAGCTTTTATCTAAGCCCAACTGATCCATAACATGAAAAACAAAAAAGTCCGTATTTCATCAAAAGTCATGCTGAAAAAAATGGTGGGAACCGGTTTTAAAGTATGGGTGACGTACTATCCAATGGTGCGCAGCCAATAAACCAAGTATTAACCAAATCCAAGCGGGGTAAAGGGTTTCAACAGCTTTTATCTAAGCCCAACTGATCCATAACATGAAAAACAAAAAAGTCCGTTTTTCATCAAAAGTCATGCTGAAAAAAATGGTGGGAACCGGTTTTAAAGTATGGTGACGTACTATCCAATGGTGCGCAGCCAATAAACCAAGTATTAACCAAATCCAAGCGGGGTAAAGGGTTTCAACAGCTTTTATCTAAGCCCAACTGATCCATAACATGAAAAACAAAAAAGTCCGTTTTTCATCAAAAGTCATGCTGAAAAAAATGGTGGGAACCGGTTTTAAAGTATGGTGACGTACTATCCAATGGTGCGCAGCCAATAAACCAAGTATTAACCAAATCCAAGCGGGGTAAAGGGTTTCAACAGCTTTTATCTAAGCCCAACTGATCCATAACATGAAAAACAAAAAAGTCCGTTTTTCATCAAAAGTCATGCTGAAAAAAATGGTGGGAACCGGTTTTAAAGTATGGTGACGTACTATCCAATGGTGCGCAGCCAATAAACCAAGTATTAACCAAATCCAAGCGGGGTAAAGGGTTTCAACAGCTTTTATCTAAGCCCAACTGATCCATAACATGAAAAACAAAAAAGTCCGTTTTTCATCAAAAGTCATGCTGAAAAAAATGGTGGGAACCGGTTTTAAAGTATGGTGACGTACTATCCAATGGTGCGCAGCCAATAAACCAAGTATTAACCAAATCCAAGCGGGGTAAAGGGTTTCAACAGCTTTTATCTAAGCCCAACTGATCCATAACATGAAAAACAAAAAAGTCCGTTTTTCATCAAAAGTCATGCTGAAAAAAATGGTGGGAACCGGTTTTAAAGTATGGTGACGTACTATCCAATGGTGCGCAGCCAATAAACCAAGTATTAACCAAATCCAAGCGGGGTAAAGGGTTTCAACAGCTTTTATCTAAGCCCAACTGATCCATAACATGAAAAACAAAAAAGTCCGTTTTTCATCAAAAGTCATGCTGAAAAAAATGGTGGGAACCGGTTTTAAAGTATGGTGACGTACTATCCAATGGTGCGCAGCCAATAAACCAAGTATTAACCAAATCCAAGCGGGGTAAAGGGTTTCAACAGCTTTTATCTAAGCCCAACTGATCCATAACATGAAAAACAAAAAAGTCCGTTTTTCATCAAAAGTCATGCTGAAAAAAATGGTGGGAACCGGTTTTAAAGTATGGTGACGTACTATCCAATGGTGCGCAGCCAATAAACCAAGTATTAACCAAATCCAAGCGGGGTAAAGGGTTTCAACAGCTTTTATCTAAGCCCAACTGATCCATAACATGAAAAACAAAAAAGTCCGTTTTTCATCAAAAGTCATGCTGAAAAAAATGGTGGGAACCGGTTTTAAAGTATGGTGACGTACTATCCAATGGTGCGCAGCCAATAAACCAAGTATTAACCAAATCCAAGCGGGGTAAAGGGTTTCAACAGCTTTTATCTAAGCCCAACTGATCCATAACATGAAAAACAAAAAAGTCCGTTTTTCATCAAAAGTCATGCTGAAAAAAATGGTGGGAACCGGTTTTAAAGTATGGTGACGTACTATCCAATGGTGCGCAGCCAATAAACCAAGTATTAACCAAATCCAAGCGGGGTAAAGGGTTTCAACAGCTTTTATCTAAGCCCAACTGATCCATAACATGAAAAACAAAAAAGTCCGTTTTTCATCAAAAGTCATGCTGAAAAAAATGGTGGGAACCGGTTTTAAAGTATGGTGACGTACTATCCAATGGTGCGCAGCCAATAAACCAAGTATTAACCAAATCCAAGCGGGGTAAAGGGTTTCAACAGCTTTTATCTAAGCCCAACTGATCCATAACATGAAAAACAAAAAAGTCCGTTTTTCATCAAAAGTCATGCTGAAAAAAATGGTGGGAACCGGTTTTAAAGTATGGTGACGTACTATCCAATGGTGCGCAGCCAATAAACCAAGTATTAACCAAATCCAAGCGGGGTAAAGGGTTTCAACAGCTTTTATCTAAGCCCAACTGATCCATAACATGAAAAACAAAAAAGTCCGTTTTTCATCAAAAGTCATGCTGAAAAAAATGGTGGGAACCGGTTTTAAAGTATGGTGACGTACTATCCAATGGTGCGCAGCCAATAAACCAAGTATTAACCAAATCCAAGCGGGGTAAAGGGTTTCAACAGCTTTTATCTAAGCCCAACTGATCCATGACATGAAAAACAAAAAAGTCCGTTTTTCATCAAAAGTCATGCTGAAAAAAATGGTGGGAACCGGTTTTAAAGTATGGTGACGTACTATCCAATGGTGCGCAGCCAATAAACCAAGTATTAACCAAATCCAAGCGGGGTAAAGGGTTTCAACAGCTTTTATCTAAGCCCAACTGATCCATAACATGAAAAACAAAAAAGTCCGTTTTTCATCAAAAGTCATGCTGAAAAAAATGGTGGGAACCGGTTTTAAAGTATGGTGACGTACTATCCAATGGTGCGCAGCCAATAAACCAAGTATTAACCAAATCCAAGCGGGGTAAAGGGTTTCAACAGCTTTTATCTAAGCCCAACTGATCCATAACATGAAAAACAAAAAAGTCCGTTTTTCATCAAAAGTCATGCTGAAAAAAATGGTGGGAACCGGTTTTAAAGTATGGTGACGTACTATCCAATGGTGCGCAGCCAATAAACCAAGTATTAACCAAATCCAAGCGGGGTAAAGGGTTTCAACAGCTTTTATCTAAGCCCAACTGATCCATAACATGAAAAACAAAAAAGTCCGTTTTTCATCAAAAGTCATGCTGAAAAAAATGGTGGGAACCGGTTTTAAAGTATGGTGACGTACTATCCAATGATGCGCAGCCAATAAACCAAGTATTAACCAAATCCAAGCGGGGTAAAGGGTTTCAACAGCTTTTATCTAAGCCCAACTAATCCATAACATGAAAAACAAAAAAGTCCGTTTTTCATCAAAAGTCATGCTGAAAAAAATGGTGGGAACCGGTTTTAAAGTATGGTGACGTACTATCCAATGGTGCGCAGCCAATAAACCAAGTATTAACCAAATCCAAGCGGGGTAAAGGGTTTCAACAGCTTTTATCTAAGCCCAACTGATCCATAACATGAAAAACAAAAAAGTCCGTTTTTCATCAAAAGTCATGCTGAAAAAAATGGTGGGAACCGGTTTTAAAGTATGGTGACGTACTATCCAATGGTGCGCAGCCAATAAACCAAGTATTAACCAAATCCAAGCGGGGTAAAGGGTTTCAACAGCTTTTATCTAAGCCCAACTGATCCATAACATGAAAAACAAAAAAGTCCGTTTTTCATCAAAAGTCATGCTGAAAAAAATGGTGGGAACCGGTTTTAAAGTATGGTGACGTACTATCCAATGGTGCGCAGCCAATAAACCAAGTATTAACCAAATCCAAGCGGGGTAAAGGGTTTCAACAGCTTTTATCTAAGCCCAACTGATCCATAACATGAAAAACAAAAAAGTCCGTTTTTCATCAAAAGTCATGCTGAAAAAAATGGTGGGAACCGGTTTTAAAGTATGGTGACGTACTATCCAATGGTGCGCAGCCAATAAACCAAGTATTAACCAAATCCAAGCGGGGTAAAGGGTTTCAACAGCTTTTATCTAAGCCCAACTGATCCATAACATGAAAAACAAAAAAGTCCGTTTTTCATCAAAAGTCATGCTGAAAAAAATGGTGGGAACCGGTCTTAAAGTATGGTGACGTACTATCCAATGGTGCGCAGCCAATAAACCAAGTATTAACCAAATCCAAGCGGGGTAAAGGGTTTCAACAGCTTTTATCTAAGCCCAACTGATCCATAACATGAAAAACAAAAAAGTCCGTTTTTCATCAAAAGTCATGCTGAAAAAAATGGTGGGAACCGGTTTTAAAGTATGGTGACGTACTATCCAATGGTGCGCAGCCAATAAACCAAGTATTAACCAAATCCATGCGGGGTAAAGGGTTTCAACAGCTTTTATCTAAGCCCAACTGATCCATAACATGAAAAACAAAAAAGTCCGTTTTTCATCAAAAGTCATGCTGAAAAAAATGGTGGGAACCGGTTTTAAAGTATGGTGACGTACTATCCAATGGTTCGCAGCCAATAAACCAAGTATTAACCAAATCCAAGCGGGGTAAAGGGTTTCAACAGCTTTTATCTAAGCCCAACTGATCCATAACATGAAAAACAAAAAAGTCCGTTTTTCATCAAAAGTCATGCTGAAAAAAATGGTGGGAACCGGTTTTAAAGTATGGTGACGTACTATCCAATGGTGCGCAGCCAATAAACCAAGTATTAACCAAATCCAAGCGGGGTAAAGGGTTTCAACAGCTTTTATCTAAGCCCAACTGATCCATAACATGAAAAACAAAAAAGTCCGTTTTTCATCAAAAGTCATGCTGAAAAAAATGGTGGGAATCGGTTTTAAAGTATGGTGACGTACTATCCAATGGTGCGCAGCCAATAAACCAAGTATTAACCAAATCCAAGCGGGGTAAAGGGTTTCAACAGCTTTTATCTAAGGCCAACTGATCCATAACTTGAAAAACAAAAAAGTCCGTTTTTCATCAAAAGTCATGCTGAAAAAAATGGTGGGAACCGGTTTTAAAGTATGGTGACGTACTATCCAATGGTGCGCAGCCAATAAACCAAGTATTAACCAAATCCAAGCGGGGTAAAGGGTTTCAACAGCTTTTATCTAAGCCCAACTGATCCATAACATGAAAAACAAAAAAGTCCGTTTTTCATCAAAAGTCATGCTGAAAAAAATGGTGGGAACCGGTTTTAAAGTATGGTGACGTACTATCCAATGGTGCGCAGCCAATAAACCAAGTATTAACCAAATCCAAGCGGGGTAAAGGGTTTCAACAGCTTTTATCTAAGCCCAACTGATCCATAACATGAAAAACAAAAAAGTCCGTTTTTCATCAAAAGTCATGCTGAAAAAAATGGTGGGAACCGGTTTTAAAGTATGGTGACGTACTATCCAATGGTGCGCAGCCAATAAACCAAGTATTAACCAAATCCAAGCGGGGTAAAGGGTTTCAACAGCTTTTATCTAAGCCCAACTGATCCATAACATGAAAAACAAAAAAGTCCGTTTTTCATCAAAAGTCATGCTGAAAAAAATGGTGGGAACCGGTTTTAAAGTATGGTGACGTACTATCCAATGGTGCGCAGCCAATAAACCAAGTATTAACCAAATCCAAGCGGGGTAAAGGGTTTCAACAGCTTTTATCTAAGCCCAACTGATCCATAACATGAAAAACAAAAAAGTCCGTTTTTCATCAAAAGTCATGCTGAAAAAAATGGTGGGAACCGGTTTTAAAGTATGGTGACGTACTATCCAATGGTGCGCAGCCAATAAACCAAGTATTAACCAAATCCAAGCGGGGTAAAGGGTTTCAACAGCTTTTATCTAAGCCCAACTGATCCATAACATGAAAAACAAAAAAGTCCGTTTTTCATCAAAAGTCATGCTGAAAAAAATGGTGGGAACCGGTTTTAAAGTATGGTGACGTACTATCCAATGGTGCGCAGCCAATAAACCAAGTATTAACCAAATCCAAGCGGGGTAAAGGGTTTCAACAGCTTTTATCTAAGCCCAACTGATCCATCACATGAAAAACAAAAAAGTCCGTTTTTCATCAAAAGTCATGCTGAAAAAAATGGTGGGAACCGGTTTTAAAGTATGGTGACGTACTATCCAATGGTGCGCAGCCAATAAACCAAGTATTAACCAAATCCAAGCGGGGTAAAGGGTTTCAACAGCTTTTATCTAAGCCCAACTGATCCATAACATGAAAAACAAAAAAGTCCGTTTTTCATCAAAAGTCATGCTGAAAAAAATGGTGGGAACCGGTTTTAAAGTATGGTGACGTACTATCCAATGGTGCGCAGCCAATAAACCAAGTATTAACCAAATCCAAGCGGGGTAAAGGGTTTCAACAGCTTTTATCTAAGCCCAACTGATCCATAACATGAAAAACAAAAAAGTCCGTTTTTCATCAAAAGTCATGCTGAAAAAAATGGTGGGAACCGGTTTTAAAGTATGGTGACGTACTATCCAATGGTGCGCAGCCAATAAACCAAGTATTAACCAAATCCAAGCGGGGTAAAGGGTTTCAACAGCTTTTATCTAAGCCCAACTGATCCATAACATGAAAAACAAAAAAGTCCGTTTTTCATCAAAAGTCATGCTGAAAAAAATGGTGGGAACCGGTTTTAAAGTATGGTGACGTACTATCCAATGGTGCGCAGCCAATAAACCAAGTATTAACCAAATCCAAGCGGGGTAAAGGGTTTCAACAGCTTTTATCTAAGCCCAACTGATCCATAACATGAAAAACAAAAAAGTCCGTTTTTCATCAAAAGTCATGCTGAAAAAAATGGTGGGAACCGGTTTTAAAGTATGGTGACGTACTATCCAATGGTGCGCAGCCAATAAACCAAGTATTAACCAAATCCAAGCGGGGTAAAGGGTTTCAACAGCTTTTATCTAAGCCCAACTGATCCATAACATGAAAAACAAAAAAGTCCGTTTTTCATCAAAAGTCATGCTGAAAAAAATGGTGGGAACCGGTTTTAAAGTATGGTGACGTACTATCAGTAGTAATAGGGGACACTATAGCGTCAAGGGAAAATCCAGTCAAAAACAGCTTGGGACACTATGGCGTCAAGATTTATAGCGTCAAGGGAAAATCCAGTCAAAAACAGCTTGGGACACTATAGCGTCAAAACAGCTTGGGGCACTATAGCGTCAAGGGAAATTTAACATAGTGGGTCTGTATAGCGTCAAGGGAAATTTAACATAGTGGGACTATATAGCGTCAAGGGAAATATAACAAAGGAAATATAACAAGGGAAAAAAAGGGTGGCAATGAAAGCTACTATCTTTTCGAGACCTATGAGTGGTCCTGAAAAGGACCGTTATGTGTAATGTTAACGTTGTCTTGTTAACACAGAGGACATCTCACAGATCTTCTTCTCTTCCTTAAACTTCTCCTTACTGTGGGTCCATAGAAGAGAACTCTCTTCAAGCAACCTTGTCTTTCCACATAGACTCTTCTCTTCCAATAGGCTGTCTCCGTCCTATGAATGACACTCCATGATGATCTGACATACATGGGTATGTCAGTCCTAAACAGCATACTTGACACAAGGGTTGACGATTCAACATTAGTCCACATCTTCTGATGAGAACAGGTGAAGCGAATGCCGTGTACTGCGGTTATTTATAGGGGAAGAGCGGATTGAAACGGATTGAGTGTATCCACCAATCCAAACGTGCGTTACAAAAGTCAGTCACAGCCATCCAATCGGAAGAGAGCAGTCTGTGACGTCACCTTTTCTATATAGAGGTACTAGCGCCTGTGCGCAGTCAATCGATTCAAGAGAGTTGTCAATCATGGTGGACAGTAAGAAGACAATGAATTGGAGTGAGACAGGAGTAGAGACAGCAAGTCATGGACCAACAGTGACTACTAAAGTCATGACAAATCTACATCCAGAAGAAGTTGATTTTAACTGGGATATTGTGGATTTTTTAACATCGCAAGAATTTATTCCGGAACCTTCGTTGCCTTCTGTATCTTCTTATGGACACGTCGATGATTTTAAGCAGAGACAAAAAGAAGAATTGGAGCGATTTTTACAACAACAGAAAGTAGAAGAACAAGCTTTTCTTATGCAACAGCAGGAAGAAGAAGAAGCAAGAAGAAAACACCAGGAAGAAACAGTAGCAGCAGCAGCAGCAACGGAGAAGAATGAAGACCAAGGACAGAAAGAAAATAGTGAAAATCAAACGGTCACGACGGTACTTTTAGATATTTTAGCTGAGTTAAGGAGTCTGAAACAAATGTATCAGACTTCTTTATCACGACCGAAGAGAAAAAGACCTTCTCGAGCGAAACAACCCGATCTCTCTGTGACTACGTCTACCTTACCACCGGTAGTGATTTCTACCAAATCATTGACAGGAACCACCAGTCCCGAAGTAGGCCTTGGCCGTGGCAAAGGCTTAAGACAGCTCAAGAGGATTTCGTCCCGTTTCTGAGTTTGTTTTGTTTTAAACACACAAAACACCAACGGTCCTTTTCAGGGCCACTCCAATTATTTCGAAAAGAAATACTATGTCAATTGCCTATTTCAATGAAAACTCAAAAGTCCTTTTTATTATATTTTTTTAAAAACCCATGATGTACGTGTGAGTGAAGGAATGTGTGAGTGTAGGTAATTATACTATCAAATCAAAACCAAGAGACACTTACGTTTTTTCTCTCTGGTGTATTCTAGTACAAACGTCACAATTCAATATCACAACATAACATAACACAAGACCACTTTAAAAAAGTTCATAGGTTTTCTTCTGTTTCACTCTTTCTGTTTTTTCATTTTCTTTACTGTCACAGCTTTTTCTTTTTCTTCCTCTTCACTTTCGTTTCGTCTTCTTTTCTTGTCTTTGTGAACGTGTCGGGGTTCTTCCTTGGGGGAGGGTACCTCTTCCTCCTCCTCCTGTTCAGAATTTCTTTCCTCCTCCTCCTCCTTCTCCTCCTCCTCCTCCTCCTCCTGCTCCTGTTGTTTCTTAGGGCAGTTTGGAGACCAATGTCCTTTCTCTTTACAATAATAACAGGTATCTTGACTTTTGTCTCTATTGGTACCTTTTTTATTTTTGTCACGATCTGAACATTCTGTAGCCCAATGTCCTTTCTTCTTACAGATATAGCAAGTGTCTTGACTTTTATCTCGATAGGAGGGAGAGTAGGCCGTCGGCTGGTCTGACGAAAACTTTCGTATGACCCCACGTAAAGCTCTAATGAGAAGTTCCACTTCTGTAGGTTCTTTCATCGTTCTGGTCAATGTGAGAGTGAAATGAATACTGAAAGGTTAGACACTAACCCTTTATATATGCACGGATCGAACATGAATATATAGGGGTTATGGTCTTTAAAAGGTAGTCATTTGACTTTTTGCAGACAAGATGAAAAGACCACATCATGTTGTGGAGGAAGGAAAAGACAGTAAGAGACAGAAACGTAATGTATCGCCTAGCACAGTAGCTGAAGTCTTGGCTCAAATTCATGCCAGTGATTTTGAAGATGACATGAGTGAGCCCGAATCTACACCCAGACAATCGACTTCCAAGCAAAGTGCACCACCCTTAGTAAACCCTGAAAATTACTATCACATTCGAGAGACAGAAAAGCGTTCCTCTCGAAAATTTAAAACATCAGCTTACACGTATGCCGTAAAGTTTAAAGATTTCAAGGCCAATGTACCTTTGGAGAATACAGAAGGGTTCATTACCAAGGTGTGGGATTCTGTGTTAACTGCATTGAAACAGCAATGTCAAGCTAAAGAAGACGATCGCTTGAGACTTTCTATTCATCACGATAATTTAAAGTCTCCCGTTTGGATCGAGTTTACTAACCCATCACAATTAACACCTTCCAAAGTCATTGACAAAATTCAACATGTGCAACAATCCAATGACAAGTTTCACATCGCCGACGGAAAAGCCACACTGTTCATGACCCACGTGTCTCTTCCCCAGGGGACAGGACGCAAAAAAGTATTATTGGTCGACAGCCTTCGCAACATGAAGCGAAGCCTCGTCCAAATTAACAATCCTCAAGACCAGATGTGTTTAGCCCGTGCCATCGTCGTGGGACAAATGTATACCAACAAGAACGATACGGCAGAATGGAAAAGAGCCTGGAAAACTATTCAACAATCGGACCGAGCCAAACAAAGAAGTGAAGCAGAACTCCTGTTACAGCAAGCAGGGATATCCAAAGGCACCCCTTGTGGCATTCCAGAAATGCAACAATTGCAAGACGTCTTGGCTCCACGTTACACCTTGAAAGTACACCCTCAAGAAGTGCGTGGTCCACTTTTGTTTCGAGGCCACGATTTCAAAGACGGAAAATACATTCACGTCTATCATCACGATGGTCATTTTGATACCATTACCAGTATCACTGGATTTCTGAAATACGGTTACTACTGTGAAAAATGTGACTATGGTTATAACAATCGAGAACAACACAAGCATTGTGGATCAAAATGTGAGGGATGTTTGGCCTCACAACCTTGTCTGGACCAAGGACAAGAAAGAGTGCATTGCCCTGTGTGTCAGCGTACTTTTGTCAGTCCTACCTGTTACCAACAACATTTGAAGATGCAAGGTTCACAGCAGAAAAGTGCTTGTCAACTCCTGAGATTGTGCCCTACTTGTGGACAAGGCATACGTACCAATAGTGCCAAGTTACACGTTTGTCGAGGGAAGAAACGATGTCACATTTGTCACCAAATCGTGGATTTGGAACACGAATGCTTCATTCAAAAATATCAACCCCGATCAGATGATACCCAGAAGAAAGGGAATTTTATCCTTTTTGATTTCGAATGCATGCAAGAAACTGGTATTCACATTCCTAATTTCTGCGTAGCTCACCGTGCGTGCGAGCATTGTATCCAAGAGCCCATCTTTAGTCATTGCCCTCACTGCAGCAAGATTCCTGGAGGACGTGAAAAAATCTTTCGAGGGTCAAACACGCTAGCCGATTTTGCCCAATGGATCCTTAACCCCATCGACGAAACGTGGAGTCCAGAAGACATCGAACGTTACGGCAATTGTCATCGCCATGCCACGGTCATGGCTCACAATTTCTCGGGATACGATGGGCAATTTCTGCTCAGATACTATGCGGAACAAAGTACCGAACGACCTCAAGTGACTTTAAACGGAGTCAAAATTATTTCTATGCAAGTAGGACAAGTACAGTTTAAAGATTCAATGTGTTACTTGGCCATGCCTTTGAGTCGTATGCCTAAAACGTTTGGAATGACAGAATTGGCTAAAGGTTATTTTCCACACTTTTTTAATACCGAAGCCAATCAACATACCGTTCTACCCCATTTGCCTGAGGCTGACGACTACGACCCCGACAACATGCGCACCGAACAACGAGAAGCTTTCTATGCTTGTTACCAGACTCACGCCTCGGACCCCTTTGATTTTCAAGAAGAAATGTTAAAGTATTGTCGATCTGACGTGGACATTTTACGACGTTGCTGTGGAAAATTTCGAGAATTATTCATGGAATACGGAGGGATCGATCCTTTGAAAGAAGCTTGTACCATCGCCAAAGCGTGTTCTTTAGTGTACCGAAAACGCTTTATGCCTGAAAATACTCTAGCGGTCATCAGTCCTCAAACGACAAATTTTGTCAAACGTCAATACTCGGTCAAAGCCCTACGCTGGCTCCATTACTTGTGCGACAAGGAAGACAAATGGATCCAACACGCTCGCAACGGAGGAGGCGAAAAGACCATCGGAACGTATTCGGTAGATGGTTGGGACTTAGAAAACCCTCAGATCGTGTACGAGTTTAACGGATGCTTATTTCACGGATGTCCCCTATGCTACCCTCAGCGTAACACCAAAAATCAGTTTTTACAACGAACCATGGAAGACTTGTACCAGACCACGTGTCAGCGACGTTTGAAGTTAGAACAGCAAGGATACCAGGTGGTGGAAATGTGGGAACACGAGTACGATCAGCGTTTGAAAACCGATCCCGAGTTTAAACGCATCGTAGAAAGTTACAAGATGGTGGACCCATTGAACCCTCGGGATAGTTTGTACGGAGGACGAACGAATGCTACTTGTTTGCTGTACCAATCGGATGAAGAGAAAGGAGAAGAAATCAAATACTTGGACGTGTGTTCGCTGTATCCTTACGTGTGCAAATATTGTCACTTTCCGTAGGGCATCCAGAACTGATGACAGAACACATTGACTTGGACCACATTCGACAGTACGAAGGATTGATCAAGTGTAAAGTCTTACCACCCACAGACTTGTACCATCCCGTTTTACCTCACCATTGCCACAGAAAACTGATGTTTCCTTTGTGTCGCACATGTGCCGAAACGTGCAACCAAGACCAACCTTGTCATCACACTCAGGAAGAACGCGCCTTGACAGGAACGTGGGTGAGCGTGGAATTGTTTAAAGCTCTGGACCTGGGATATCAACTGTTAGAAGTGTACGAAATTTACCACTTTCCCAAAACACAACAATACCGCAAGTGCGACGAGAGACAGAAAGGTATTTTTGCAGACTACGTGGATGCCTTTTTAAAACTAAAACAAGAAGCTAGTGGCTATCCTTCCTGGTGTCACACTCCCGAAGACCAAAAGATATTCAAAGAAAAATATCGGGAGCAGGAAGGTATCACTTTAGACCACATCGAGAAAAATGAAGGAAGGCGATCGTTTGCCAAAGTGATGCTCAATTGTTTGTGGGGTAAAATGGCACAACGTCCGTCTTTACCCAAGACGGAGTATTTGTCCGAGACATCTCGCTACTTCCAGATGATTCACGACCCAACCAAAGTCATGAAACACGTGGACGTCATTCGTGAGGACTTGATCTTAGTCAATTACGAAGAAGAACTAGACTTTGTAGAAGCCGACAAATTTGGAAATGTCATCATTGCGGCTTACGTGACAGCCCACGCTCGCTTAAAATTGTACGAAGTGTTAGAACTGTTAGGAGATCGCGTGTTGTATTTTGACACGGACAGTTGCATCTACATTCACCGACCGAACCAGTGTAACCCTGTCATCGAAGGAGACCGTTTAGGAGCCTGGACCGATGAACATCCCGACGACAAGATTCTATGTTTTGCAAGTGGCGGTCCTAAAAATTACGGCTACGAATACCGAGACCCACAAGGAGAAATGCACACCGAATGTAAAGTGAAAGGATTGACTCTTAATTATCGCACCAGTCAAGTGGTGAACTTTGACGTACTACAAGAAGCCTTGCAGTCGGGACAGGATGAAACGTTTCAAGTGACTACCCACGAACCTCACAAGATTGTCCGTTTACCCACACACCAAATTGTTAGCCGACCTTTGGAAAAAGTCTACCAAATCGTGTACCAAAAGAGAGTACGACTTCCCAATCACTTTACTCTACCGTACGGTCACGTCGAAATTGAGCAGCATATAAAAAGGGACATCGTCCACGATCAATAGTTCATTTGTCACTACAACGGCACAGCGACAAGAAGATGAATCCATTTAAACAGACATCATTCAAATTTGGGGATTGTAAAACAAATGTACCTTCTCCGAGTGTGAAAAGTACTGGATGGATAAGACCCATGCATTGCAACGGAAGTTGTCCGGAAGGAAACTGTAAGTGTCCTTGCGGTATGCACTGTAATTGCGTTACAGAGTGCGATGGTGAACCGTACGATTGCAGAGATGCCAGGCGCTGTGACATTAGCGATTCAGCTGGATATCGTGGGAACTTTGCTATGACTACTACCCCTATATCTACCCTGGAAAGTGATGCTGTGCGTGTCAAACCTGAGGGATGCGAAAGCAGTGCGACACGTTATCGTGGACTCCTAGGAATTTCACCGTACCTACATCGAACAGAAGTGAGGAGAGTCGAATATTCGTTCCCGACGAGTTTGCCTGAATATTGTCATTTCAAAAGTCGATTCCAAACCTTCAAAGATAAATGGCCAAAATATCTGCCTGGACCAACTCCTGAAGAATTAGCCAGAGCCGGATTTTTCTACTTGGGCGAAGGGGATAAAGTCAAGTGTTTCAGTTGTGGTGTATCCATTTACGAGTGGGAACAGAAAGATTCCGCTTACTTGGAACATGCTCGATGGTCTCCGAATTGTCAATACCTACCTTTAGTAGGACCTAGTGATTGGAAGTGACACTACTGTTCCATGTCGTGTAACACACCTAGACCAGTATATAAACCCTCTCTAAAACATTATATTCAAGGATTACCACACGAATTGCAAGAGAAGATCTACAAGGACGTTTGGCAAGGTCTTGCTAAAGAAAAATCGCAATGGGTGACTGTAGAACTTTTGTGTCGTGAAATTCACAAGAGGCAAGTGACAAAAATTAACCAACGTGTTAGATTTCTCTGGATTAAGGGTATTTTTTTGCTCTGTTACCAATTTACTACGTTTACCTCTGAAGATGCTTTGATCCTTCTTAACCGTTACCCTGAATGGCAGTGGGACGAAATTACACGTTATATTAATCACTTTCGCTTTTGGAGCAAATTTAATTCTATGTTTAATTCTGGGTTGAATCTACACTGATAGTCTTCGACCTAAAGAAGTATAAAAGAGAACGGCCATGCCACAACCTTTATCAGTGGTGATCCAACAGATTCCGTGGAAGGATATCAATGAGAAGATTCACACGGTGAAAGATTACGAACACTTATTACAAGAACTATACCCTATGAATTGGGGTCGACGTGTCGTGTGTGTTTTAGTGACTTGCTTTCTGGGATTTCGTTTACCTGCCGATTCCTTGTGGACACTTTACGAACACTACCTATCAAAAAAATAAGACAGTATGGTGGTTCCTTTAAATGTCCACGAGAGACTTATTCTGTTCAAAGCCTTACGCTTTCATCTGGATACGTCTCGACCTTTCCAAGAAGAAAAGATTCGTCAACTTTTACGTACGGAAGCAGTGTACGAAGATGTGTGTGTAGCTTGTGATTTACACCCTCATTGGACAGATGTACGTGACTGGAAAAGTTGGGATTTTGAGGCTTGGACAAACGAAGCATCCCATTATGCCCAAGCGTTGTGTTCCTAAAATTCATCGTCGAGTGAAAAAAGTCACTTTTAAACCTGTGTTAGTGACAGTACCAGAAGAAAAAGAGAAAGAATCTGTCATCCAAGACAATCCCTCTGTTCAAGACAGAACTGTCATGGACATTCCCCCACAAAGGCCCTTTCGAGAAGACACCTATGTGACTGTACCCCCTGTAGAGGAGACTATAAGAACATTACATACTACCTCTAGGACACCTTAGTTACCCAAACCATTTTGTACAGGGAGCTGTTTATTTGCCACTTTGATCGTTTGCCTAGGTATTTTATCCCTGTATTTATCCATTTGGCTTTTATGTTTTCGTGTTGTTCAAATTTAAACATGAATAGAAATAAACGTGTCTTGAAAAAAGTATAAAAACCTCTTGTCTTGTCTGTTTTTGTGTCAATACTGTCATACCACTACACGACTATGGCTCACTCTACTCTTTCTACTACTCCTTCCTCCTCCACATTCAAAGTCATTGACGAACACTTAGATTCTGCTAGTTGGAAAGCCTTGTATCTTCGTCATCCTTTTAACATGTTAATTGCTGGACCGAGCGGTTCAGGCAAAACCGAATTTGTCAAACGTTTGATCGAACATAAACATCATTTGATCGATCGTCCACCTCAACGCATCGTGTGGTGTTACAAAGAGTGGCAATCGGCATACAGCCTCTTGCAAGAAAGTCAAGGTGATTCCATTGTGTTTGTAGCAGGCATTCCTAAAGAAGACGAGGGGATCGTGTCTGACCCTAGTCAAACTCATTGGGTTATTTTTGACGACATGTTAGGAGAAGACGAAGAAGAAATTAAACTGTGGTTTACGCGTAAAGGGCATCATCGTAATGCCAGTGTCATTTACATTACACAAAATTTATTTCAACAAAGTAAAGCCCATCGTACCATTAGTCTCAATGCTCATTACGTGGTCTTGTTTAAAAGTCCTCGAGATAAATCACAAGTGCAAGTTTTAGCCAAACAGTTAGGAACACCTTGGCTGACTCATGCGTACGATGATGCCACTCAAACGCCACACGCCTATTTACTCGTGGATTTAAAACCCACTACCCCTGATTATTTGCGATTTCGTACCGATTTGTTTCACGACTGGTGTCAAGACGGAGGACCTGTTGTGTACACGTCCTCCTCGTCGACATAACACTATGAACCACAAAAAAAAGAAAATCTATAAAAACCTTGGGTTACTTTGACCTTGTCTCATACATCGTCAACATGACGTCCCTTCAGTCTCATCTTCCCATCAAATTGATTCGTGCCTTGTACGGCATCAGTCGCGAAAAGAATCCACAAAGACGTGCTCACGTCTTAGAAGCCAGTCTCAAAGAAGTCTTACGATGGTTTACGGTGACAGCACGTCAAATACTGCAAGGCATCATTCACATTCCACATCAAACCAAACGCTTTTTTGACAGAAACAAAGTAGCCTTGACGCAACTGGCCAATCCTCGCATCGACACTCACACCAAAAAGCAAATCATATTGAAACCTGGAGGTAGTGGTTCTCTAGGAGGTGTCATCATTCGTTCCCTTTTAAAATGGGATCCCAATACTCCCAAAGTTCACCCCAAGAAGAAAACAAAAAAAGTCAAACAAGCCCCTAAGAAAAAGAACAAGGGTACCAAGACCAAAACACAGAAAAAGAAAAGTCCACAGACAAAAGCGGGTACCCGCAAGAAAGGCACTTCGGCCAGGACACAACCTTATCTTCGTCAACCACGACCTGTAAGAAAAGATCTACAAGGACGTTTGGCAGGGACTACGTTGCCAGTAGCCTCAGGGACTGCCACTTCTCCGTTGCGGGTGATGCCAGCCAAACCCAATTTGACACCCGTTTTTCCTAATTTGATGAAACATTGGAAATCTGCGTCTCCCAAAACGTCTCCTCCACCGGAGACACCCTCGTCAACATTAGCGGCAGTAGCAGCTGCTCACAAAGTACCTGCCCCGAAAGTCAAAGTCCAAGAAAGATCTGGCATGTTAAAGAGTTTACTAGATTTGTCCAAACAAGAACTGTCCCGATTGAGCCCGTTACGAACTCCTTCACGACGTGTGTTACCTGCCATGAATTTGATACGACGGAAAGATAATCAGTGGCGACGCATTCCAGTATAAAATATGAGTTGAAGACCACGACGTGAATCAGTATTTTTTCTGTACCACTGCTGAACACTCAAGAATGCCTCCTCAAAAACGTGCACACCACCACTGCCACCCTCGTCGTTCTGCTGTCCAAAAAGGAAAAGAAAAAAGACAATCTCGTCATCCTACCAAAGGCTTAAAAACCAAACATCGACGTCCTTTCCTCCAAAGACGTAGTCTTTTAAAGAAAAAGAAGAGTCACCAAAAAGGAGGTAACTTTGGTAATTTTGTGAAAGACATTGTTACCTTTTTGACGAAGCGCTAGTTCCCAAAAAAGTAGATAAAAGAGAGTGTGTACCAAGTCATTGACACTAGTAATATTGTGGAACGAACAAGTAAAGATGTCACCTCGCAGAAAACATTCTTCTTCACTTCACAAAGGAAAGAAAAGGAAAGGACGTTTAGGCAAACATCGACACGTTCGTCGTCCAAAGACTCAAAAGAAAATACCCGTACGTCAAAAGAAAAAGATGCTGGTGCAACGCGGAGGATTTTTTCTACCCCATGAGCTCTTTCCAGAAAAAGTGATGCCACTTATAAATCAAGTGATGGCACAACAAAAAAAAAAAAGATAAAAGAGGGTGTGTTTCAAGTCATGGACGTCAGTGGCATTGTGGAACGAACAAGCAAAGATGTCACCTCACACAAAACATTCTTCTTCATCCCACAAGGGAAAGAAAAAGAAAGGACTACCTCCTCGTCTAGTCAAACACGGAGATTTGTTGTCTGTCCTGTCCAAAGCCTCTTCACCCATGCGAAAGCAAATCATTAAAACGGCTTCCAAAGATGTCATCGATACCGTGTGCGAATGTTGTTTGAATGTCTTGAAAGGCACGATACCTTTGTCTTCACACCAGAAAAAATGCTTAGCCAAACATCGACACGTTCTTCGTCAAATGGTCCAAAAGAAAATACCCGTCCGTCAAAAGAAAAAAATGTTGGTGCAACGAGGAGGATTTTTACCCTTTCTTCTTCCTGTGTTGGGAGGATTAGCGAAATCCGGTATCCTATCCAGCATATTACCAGGTTTTTTACAAGGGATGACACAAGGGATGTCCCCAGGGATGCACCAAGGGATGTCCCCAAGGTATGGGTAGCAATATGTATGATCCTTCCAGAAGATAAAAGGGACTCATGGAGCACCACGATCTCAGACGTAACCTTTGGAAGCCCATGGAAGGACGAAAACTGACTTTAGTTCCTTACAAACGATGGATGGAATACCATCGTTGGCAAGAACAACGTACCCCCCATTTACCACCCAATCCTGATTTGAACGAGATGTCCCAATTACAACACGAATTGCAATCCTTGATGCATCGCCACAATTTGTCCGAAACCGAAAAATCGCAAAAGTACGGTCAACTTTTGCAACGACTACAACTCTTTCATCGAAAAGCTGTGGAACAAACAGCTCTACCCACACTGTCCGATTTGAAGGCACTAATGAATAATCCGTCGCCTTTACCCTCTACAGTGGTTAAAACAGACGTTACCCCACCAGTACCCAAGGAAGAAAAAGAACCCCATGATCTCTTTCAAACACCCACTGCTACTCCCATTCCGAGTAAGATTGCCGCTTCCTTATTGACCCCTTCTCCCACGCCCCAACGAGAAGAACTCAAAACTTGGGTTAAAAAGATGATGGCTACTCCTGCTTCAACAGAAGTGAAAAAGAAAGAAAGGAAACCAGAGGTGAGAAAAGAAAAGAAGACCAAAGCTATCTCATTACCTCCGCCACCACCACCACCACCACCACCACCACCAGTACCCTCGACGTCAACTCCTGTGGCACATCGGACACGTAAAACCGTTTCCAAACAACCCCCATTTCGTCCCACCCAAAGCAATATCCTCGAAGAGTGGGTCACTTATTAACCTAAACCATGGAGAAAGTATTAGCCAGCATTTACTACGATCCAGCTCACCCTGCAGGTTACGGAGGCATTCAGAAATTGTATCGTGCTGCCAAAACTCGCCTGAAAAAGCTCCGTTTACCAGCAGTACAAAGATGGTTACAAGAACAAGCGACGTACACTTTACACAAACCCATTCGACGAAAATTTCACAGAAGTCGCACTCAAGTGGAAGGCATCGATCATCAATGGCAAGCCGATTTAGCTGATGTCTCTCATTTAGCCACCTACAATCGTGGCTACAAATATTTGTTTTGTGTCATCGACGTCTTTTCTAAATTTGCCTGGGTCGTACCATTGACATCCAAATCGAGCGGAGAGTTAGTACGAGCTTTGCAACTGGTGTTGAAACAAAGTGGTCGTCACCCTCTTCGATGGCAAACCGACAAAGGCACCGAATTTCTAAACCAAGCTTTTCAACGAGAATTAAAAAAACGTGACATTCATTTTTTCACCACCGAAAATCCTGAAACCAAAGCCAGTATTGTGGAACGTTTTCAACGTACCTTGAAAGAACGCATGTGGAAATATTTTACGCATCAACACACTCTCAAGTACATCGACGTCTTACCACACTTAGTCCAAGCCTACAATCAATCTTACCATAGAAGCATTGGACGTGCCCCACAAGAGGTGACACCCGACAACGAAGTCACTGTTTTTGAGCGTCTGTTTGGCACGTCCCGGACGAGGGTTGTCCCCAAAAAAGGTAGAGAAGTGTTAACCCCGGGAGATTGGGTACGCATTGGCAAAACCAAACGCACTTTCGACAAAGGTTACTTACCCAACTGGACCACCGAATTGTTTCGTGTGACTGGACGAGTGCGCGATCGTCATCCTACCGTCTATAAATTGGAAGACATGAACGGAGAAGTATTAAAAGGAACGTTTTACTTGCCTGAGTTACAACGTGTCACCAAAAAAGAAGACGACGTGTACGACATTGAAAGCATTCTCGAACGAAGAACTCGTAAAGTAGGAAAACGACGTGTCAAAGAAGTCAAAGTACGTTGGAAAGGATATCCTCCTAGTTTTGATTCTTGGATTGACGCTGCCCAAGTCATCGACTATAAAAAGAAGTGACCATCATGCCCTTCAATACAGCTTCAGCATCCACAGTGACTACTCCTTCACCCACGTCATCTCTGCAAGATTTACAAAAGCAACCCTTGTGGGTGTGGTGTGGAGAACGTGTCCCTAAAACCCAAATCGTCTTTTTCTGTCAAATCTTTGTGGTGTATTGCGTTATCGGTGCAGCCATTGCTAATTTGAATTTGCAACAAGGAGATAAACAATTGTGGACCATTTTACTCAGCAGTTGCATCGGGTATCTACTTCCCAATCCTTCCCTGAAATACTCTTACAACGGGAACAACAATAACACTATTGGGAGCCTTGCGTCCAACGTTAGTCCTTCTCCTGACAGTCACCCTTCCAATCACAATCCTCTTTTAGACACTCCTTTAACCTCGAGTGACTCCTCGGACAGAACAACATTGGAATTATGAACAACACTATTAACCAATTTTACTTAACGTTACCCAGTGACAGTTCCATGAAAGTGTTTCCTAACAACACGTTGTGCTGTTACACTGCTAAATTACCTCAAGCCATGCATTTGGATCAAGATGCTCATTGGGAAGTAGCTTTAGTGGAAATGATACACCCGACACAAATCAAAAACATTGTCGAAAATCAAAACATTTTTACAGTAGAAGTGATTGACAGGAAATTGCAAGATGCCTTAGACAAACGAGGCATTACTGGCGAAAAGAAATCAGATGGACACAAAACTAATGTCCTATCCACCCATGTGTTCAGCATTCCTGCAGACTACTATTTTAGTGGTCAACATTTAGTGACTACGATTGCAACCAGGTTCAATGCTGTGTTTGGTAAAGCCATGGAGTCCACAAATCCCCCAAAAAGTGTGACCTTTGAGTACCATAAAGTGGCTCGTCGACTCCTGATGACATTTTCAGAGGAGAGAATGATGGCCATTACTTTTTGTCCTGAATTGTTTGATATTTTAGGTGGAGACGTCGGGATGCTCAAGAACAAAAAGCAAATACCAGGCATAACCAATAACTTGGATTTTGCAAAATATTTTCGATTCCCTGTAGAATTGAACCAAGGTCTCAACTTGATATTTGTGTACTCCGATGTGGTGGAATACAACGTGGTAGGACACACCTCTGTACCGTTACTGCGTGTCATTCCTTTCAAAGTGGATTCTACCACTACCACTAACGAGGAAGGTGGAAATACCTATCACGTTCACCGCGAATTTGTACATCCTCATTATTTGCCTGTCAGTAAGTCGTATTTCGACAGTGTCAACATTACTATAAAAGGAGAACTAGGACAAAATATTCCATTTACCAAAGGGAAAGTCACAGTGAAACTCCATTTTCAAAAACGATTCTCAAACAACTGAAAAAGTGATGTATCCTGTGTACCAAGGAGTCACTCGACAACGAGGACATGGTTTAGGAGATATGTTTAAATCTGCCTTTCGTACTGTTGTCCCTGTTTTGAAACCGATGGTGACACGAGGATTGCACGCCTTAAAAGATGCCGCATTGACTCACGGCAAAGATTTTCTTCACAATGTTCTCATTGACAAACAAAACCCAAAGAAGCTTTTTTGAGAGCAGGCAAAAATGTCTTACTTCAAACGGGTAAAGAGATTTTGGGTCGACGAGAAAGTCCTATAAATGCCCTGAACGGTACCGAGTCTGACATTCCTGCTTCCCTGACGACAC
The DNA here is from genome assembly GCA_030141615.1 of Unio pictorum. NCBI lineage: Eukaryota > Metazoa > Mollusca > Bivalvia > Unionida > Unionidae > Unio > Unio pictorum. The sequence continues at coordinate 22,021 of JARLTB010000356.1, forward strand.
AGCAAGGACAAGGTAGAAAGCGACGACGAAGGCACCCTTTCAAAAGTCTCCGTACCTCTAAAGTGAGAAAGACGAAGAAAAAAAGAACCTCTCGAGACTTAGACATTTTTGATTATTAAAAGTGAAGAAAAAAACATAAAGAAAAAATGATGCACCAAGAATCTTGTGCCTGTTCCAAGTCGGAACTAGATCTCTTTGCCATGCCACCCACCATGACGACCATGCAAGAAGCCCAATGGGTCGAATTTCATCCCGTCTCCTCTTTGACGGATTCAGCTCCCATCGAGTTTGAAATCAAAGGACAACCCGAAGATTACATCGATCTCAACAACAGTTACTTGTATTTGAAAGTGAAAGTGAGTAGAACGGACAACACCGATCTAGGAGCCAATGATAGAGTAGCTCCCGTCAACAATTTCATGCATTCTTTGTTCAGCGAAGTGGATTTGTACATGAATAACAAACTGGTCAGCAGTAGCACGGATACTTACCCTTACCGAGCGTACCTCGAAAATCTCTTGACGTACGGAAAAGAAGCCAAGAACACTCATTTAGATGCTTGTGTGGTATGGAAACCTGACACCGCAGATAAGTTTAACATCACAGAGTTGACTGCAGCAGCAGTAGCTGCTGTTGATGGCGGCAATCCTGCCATTCCTGCCAATCCTCACAATGTGGGTTTTAACGAGCGTCGACAGAAAATTCTGCAAGGCCGTAGTTTAGAACTGTTCGATCGTTTGCATTTGGACATGTGGTTTCAAGAGAAGTATTTGCTCAACGGAGTAGATATTCGCTTGAGACTGAATCGTAGCAGTGCTGCTTTCCATTTGATGGCTAATGCCAGCACATATAAAACCATCATCCAAGAAGCCAGGTTATACGTGCGTCGTGTGGAAGTGTTACCTAAAGTGGGAAATGACATCAGTCACACTTTGAGCAGAACGACAGCCAAGTATCCGATACGACGCGTGGAAGTCAAAACTTTCACCATTGCCTCTGGACTCCGATCTAAGGTCGAAGATCATCTGTTCCAAGGACAGTTACCCAAACGTTTATTCATTGGTATCGTCAGCAATGCAGCCTTCAACGGTGACTACACTCAAAATCCTTTCCGGTTTCATCACTACAATGTATCCAAAATCGAAGTCAGTCGCGATGGCAAAACTTTGTGTACCAGACCTTTCGAACCCAACTTTGCCCAGAAGAATTACTTGAGGTCGTACTTGTCGCTGTACGAAGCCACAGGACAGTTAGGAACCAACACCAGTCACGGTATTTCCTACGACAATTATGCAGGAGGTTACACATTGTGGGGTTTTGATTTCACTCCAGACCAAGGCAGTGACGAGGGACATTTCCACCCTATAAAATCGGGACAACTGCGTGTGGAACTTCAGTTTGCAGCAACAGCAGATCACGCATCTCTTGAACATACGGTGAATGTCATTCTGTATGCCGAATTCGATAATACCATAGAAATCAACAGTTTGAGAGAAGTCATTCTAGACTATTAGACATTATGGAAGACCCTTGTCCTTCTTTGAATAGTGGAGAATCCATGGAATGGGAGGTTACAGAAAAAGCAGATCCTCAAGACCAAAAAGAAGAGGTAGTGATCATGCAATCCAGATGGCCAGAACAGGAACAACAGTTAGTGGCTTGTTTTGCACAACACTTGGAAGATAAAATGAGGGACATGATTAAAAAAGATTGTTATGGATGTCAAATCGATCATCCCAGTCAAATTCAACACGATAAATGTATGATGATGAGTCAAGAAGAAAAATTGGATGATTATCTGAACGAAGCTTGGAGTCTCATCTCCGAAGAAGATGTGTTACTTCAGTGGTATAAAGGCTTACGTGATCATTCCTCTCCTCCATTGTTTGCTCGAGAAATCGATCGCATCGAAGCTCTCTTGGCGAAAAGTAAAGAGACGAAGCAAACCATCAGTTACTTGTCAGACCGTTTCAAGCAAAAAGTCTGGATTGAATTGATGACTTATCATCACCTGTGAAGAAAGGAGAGAAAAAAATAATAAGGCTACACAACAAACAAATGGATACCTGGGAACTTTATTATCTTTTGAACCGTAGTTCGTACACTGCTTCTTGGAATCCTGTCGTGTGTGCTAAAGATGAACTACCTCATCGCAAACCTCAAGAGAATCAAGCTTATGTCATCAACACAGATGACAGTCATCTTCCAGGAACTCACTGGGTAGCTGTCTACTTTCCTCAAGAGGGTTATGTGGAGTATTTTGATTCGTATGGATTGCCCCCTTTCGAAGATGATATCATTGACTTTATGAGAAGAAATGCCCAGACGACACGATTCAATAATGTGAAATTACAAAGCACAGATTCTATGGTGTGTGGACAATATTGTGTCTATTATCTGCATCATCGCAGTCTTGGATATTCTTTAGAACATTTAGTGACTTATTTCGATCGTCATTCGTCTCGAAACGATGACAAAGTAGATCGATGGTTTTGTGACCATTATGGCTATCTGTTGTCTTTAGCTAGGAAACGTAGTGTACATCAATGGCCCAATGATTTCCATCAGTGGAAATCTCAATTTAATTCACAACGTTGTCAACCATGTCAAAAGAGATTGTATTAGTGTTATGGAGGAAAAACATGTTTGTTATTTGAAATGTTTGTTATTTGAAAAAAATGTTTGTTCTTTGAAAAAATTGTGTTTGTTATTTGAAAAAAATTGTGTTTGTTATTTGAAATAATGTTTGTTATTTGAATAAAAATGTTGTGTTTTGAAAACCAATGCGTCTGTCGTTTGTTTTACATTTGTATTCATATAAATGCTCTTTGACTTTTCTTTCTATCCCTCACATCAAAACTATCCCAACGTTTCAAAACCCTAAACCGTCGAGGGGTGTTTTCCATCACGTCCGCGCTTGAACCATATAAAGCAGGGGTAGTCTCCAGTCTGGCCATCCATTGTTTGACTCATCCTCTTACGAAGATGTGCTCAAGACTAGCTAAGCTGAACGAAGCTTACGTCACTCTGCATCGTATCAGACACAATCTGATGCCAAAGCCTGAAGAGATAGAGAATGTGAGAATGCTACAAGAAACGGAAGACCTCATAGAAGAACTCTTCAGAGAGGAAATTCAAAAAGAGAAAGAAGAATGGACTGAGAAGTATCGACTTCAAAAGCAGCAGAGAGAGCAGAGAGAACAGCAGCAGCAGCAGCAACAGCAACAACAGCAGCAGGAACCAGACAGAAGTTTTGTCGACTGTCGTGTGGACACGAAAGAGTTCTCTTTCTCTTTCCGAAGAAGCAGACCCTATCGTGTAGCCAAACGAGGACGCAATCTTAGACGATAAAAGATTGTCATCCTTCCTCGTACACACAAAAAACAGCCCTTTTCAGGGCTACCCAATATTCTCGAAAAGAATTAATCATTCAATTTGCTTATGGTATGTGAGGAAGTTAGAAAAAAATTAGAAGTGAGTCTATAATCACTGTCTCTTTTTACTTCTTGTCTAAAGTGCGTCTATAAGCACAACGTATTTTTTTCAAAATAACTTGTTCAATTTATAATTAATATGAGTCAAGTATAAAAGTGTGGGGTGTTTTCCATCACGTCCGCGTGTTTTTGGTAATGATAGGGATACTGTAAGATTTTTGGATCTAGGGGGTGTTTTCCATCACGTCCGCGCTTGAACTATATATAAAGAATCACTCGTCAGTCTGGCTACCCATCGTTGACGCATCAACACCAAAGATGAATAGAGTGCAGAAATTAAGAGAACTTCAAATGCATTTGGAGAATGCTAGGCGTCTCCTGGACGAACTGGCTATGGAGGCCATAGTAGAACAGACTAGGATTGAAAAAGAAGAGGAGGAAAGAAAAAAGAAAGAAGAGGAGGAGAAGAAAAGTCCCATCTTGCCTCACCGCATGATGAGACAGACTAGTAAAGTCAAGCCCGTGGTGAGGACACCTTCACCACCAGAACCAGTTCGTCCACTACAGGGACAGTCCCCACCACATCAACCACAGTCTCAACCGCAACAACCACAGCCTCAACCGCAACAACCACAATCTCATCCACGGTTGCGGAATAGAGGAAGAAATGAAGAGACTTTCACTATCCCACAAAGTGAAGACTGGGATAGTGAAGCCAATCATTCTCCCTCTGCGCTCCCAATAACAAGAGTGAATTGGGAGAATGATTGGAGTAGAAGATGTGTGTGTGGGGCTAGACCTGGGAGATGCCAACATAAGCCAGGTGTATTTTGAAGTTTAAAAAACAGCCCTTCTCAGGGCTACCCAAATAACAAGAAAAGAAATACTATGTCAATTGCCAATGGGTGTGAGAGAGGAGTAGTGTGATTATAAACACTGACTCTATTTAGATGGTATATGGTGTGATTTTGGATAGTATATAATAGGGTTTGTTTTGGCTGCTTCCCCGTGTGTGTGTGTGGTTAGTATAGGGTGTGATTTTGGATAGTAAATAATAGGGTTTGTTTTGGCTGCTTCCCCGTGTGTGTGGTTAGTATATAGTGTGATTTGGGATAGTATATAGTATGGTTTGTTTTGGCTGATTTCCCGTGTGTGTGGATAGTATATAGTGTGATTTGGGATAGTAAATGATATGGTGTGTTTTGGCTGCTTCCCCGTGTGTGTGGTTAGTATAGGGTGTGATTTGGGATAGTAAATGATAGGGTTTGTGGATAGTATATAATATGAAAAGTGAATGTAGGGGGTGTTTACTTTCACGTCCGTGCTTAAGATATATATATATATATATACTCAAAGTGACTGACATTATAACCATTCCACGGAATAACCATAGAAGATGGCGAAAGCATCAAGTTTATTCAACAATTTAAGACACAGCTATTACTGGATATTAGACGGGGAATATGAAGTGGAAAAACTACATCATAAATGGAAGATTACGAAGAGTTTGGACTTTGCAAAAAGACTGAAAATAGCCAGGGAGCTCTTAGGAGGAATGCTAGAAGAAGAAGCCAAAAAGTTACGAGGCTGCATTAATCCACCCTATGTTAGAGTGGGGACATTGAAGCAAGTGATAGATATTGTCGAAGACGTCAAGTGCTTTTTGGATAATATCTTGACAGAGTACCCCCATGTCCAAAAGGGTTCAGACCCGCTCAAGAAAGCTGAAGAACTGATGAAAAAGGAACTATTAGAAGAAGTGAAGAAGATAAAAGATAACTGGAGTAAGGAGAGAAAGGAAAGAAAGGACAATGAAAACCAAAAAAAGAAAGAGGACTTTGAAAGATTAAATAACAATTGGATAAAGATACAAGAGAAGTTTAGAGCTATGGGGCATCCTGACTGGATTCCCGACGAAAAGAAGAAGAAGGGAATCATTAGTAAAATCAAAAGGTGGTGGAACAACAGCAGAAAATAAAAGAAGAAGAAGTATCCAAAGGCCCTTTTCAGGGCCACTCATAGGTCTCGAAAAGATAGTAGCTTTCATTGCCACCCTTTTTTTCCCTTGTTATATTTCCTTTGTTATATTTCCCTTGACGCTATATAGTCCCACTATGTTAAATTTCCCTTGACGCTATACAGACCCACTATGTTAAATTTCCCTTGACGCTATAGTGCCCCAAGCTGTTTTGACGCTATAGTGTCCCAAGCTGTTTTTGACTGGATTTTCCCTTGACGCTATAAATCTTGACGCCATAGTGTCCCAAGCTGTTTTTGACTGGATTTTCCCTTGACGCTATAGTGTCCCCTATTACTACTACTATCCAATGGTGCGCAGCCAATAAACCAAGTATTAACCAAATCCAAGCGGGGTAAAGGGTTTCAACAGCTTTTATCTAAGCCCAACTGATCCATAACATGAAAAACAAAAAAGTCCGTTTTTCATCAAAAGTCATGCTGAAAAAAATGGTGGGAACCGGTTTTAAAGTATGGTGACGTACTATCCAATGGTGCGCAGCCAATAAACCAAGTATTAACCAAATCCAAGCGGGGTAAAGGGTTTCAACAGCTTTTATCTAAGCCCAACTGATCCATAACATGAAAAACAAAAAAGTCCGTTTTTCATCAAAAGTCATGCTGAAAAAAATGGTGGGAACCGGTTTTAAAGTATGGTGACGTACTATCCAATGGTGCGCAGCCAATAAACCAAGTATTAACCAAATCCAAGCGGGGTAAAGGGTTTCAACAGCTTTTATCTAAGCCCAACTGATCCATAACATGAAAAACAAAAAAGTCCGTTTTTCATCAAAAGTCATGCTGAAAAAAATGGTGGGAACCGGTTTTAAAGTATGGTGACGTACTATCCAATGGTGCGCAGCCAATAAACCAAGTATTAACCAAATCCAAGCGGGGTAAAGGGTTTCAACAGCTTTTATCTAAGCCCAACTGATCCATAACATGAAAAACATAAAAGTCCGTTTTTCATCAAAAGTCATGCTGAAAAAAATGGTGGGAACCGGTTTTAAAGTATGGTGACGTACTATCCAATGGTGCGCAGCCAATAAACCAAGTATTAACCAAATCCAAGCGGGGTAAAGGGTTTCAACAGCTTTTATCTAAGCCCAACTGATCCATAACATGAAAAACAAAAAAGTCCGTTTTTCATCAAAAGTCATGCTGAAAAAAATGGTGGGAACCGGTTTTAAAGTATGGTGACGTACTATCCAATGGTGCGCAGCCAATAAACCAAGTATTAACCAAATCCAAGCGGGGTAAAGGGTTTCAACAGCTTTTATCTAAGCCCAACTGATCCATAACATGAAAAACAAAAAAGTCCGTTTTTCATCAAAAGTCATGCTGAAAAAAATGGTGGGAACCGGTTTTAAAGTATGGTGACGTACTATCCAATGGTGCGCAGCCAATAAACCAAGTATTAACCAAATCCAAGCGGGGTAAAGGGTTTCAACAGCTTTTATCTAAGCCCAACTGATCCATAACATGAAAAACAAAAAAGTCCGTTTTTCATCAAAAGTCATGCTGAAAAAAATGGTGGGAACCGGTTTTAAAGTATGGTGACGTACTATCCAATGGTGCGCAGCCAATAAACCAAGTATTAACCAAATCCAAGCGGGGTAAAGGGTTTCAACAGCTTTTATCTAAGCCCAACTGATCCATAACATGAAAAACAAAAAAGTCCGTTTTTCATCAAAAGTCATGCTGAAAAAAATGGTGGGAACCGGTTTTAAAGTATGGTGACGTACTATCCAATGGTGCGCAGCCAATAAACCAAGTATTAACCAAATCCAAGCGGGGTAAAGGGTTTCAACAGCTTTTATCTAAGCCCAACTGATCCATAACATGAAAAACAAAAAAGTCCGTTTTTCATCAAAAGTCATGCTGAAAAAAATGGTGGGAACCGGTTTTAAAGTATGGTGACGTACTATCCAATGGTGCGCAGCCAATAAACCAAGTATTAACCAAATCCAAGCGGGGTAAAGGGTTTCAACAGCTTTTATCTAAGCCCAACTGATCCATAACATGAAAAACAAAAAAGTCCGTTTTTCATCAAAAGTCATGCTGAAAAAAATGGTGGGAACCGGTTTTAAAGTATGGTGACGTACTATCCAATGGTGCGCAGCCAATAAACCAAGTATTAACCAAATCCAAGCGGGGTAAAGGGTTTCAACAGCTTTTATCTAAGCCCAACTGATCCATAACATGAAAAACAAAAAAGTCCGTTTTTCATCAAAAGTCATGCTGAAAAAAATGGTGGGAACCGGTTTTAAAGTATGGTGACGTACTATCCAATGGTGCGCAGCCAATAAACCAAGTATTAACCAAATCCAAGCGGGGTAAAGGGTTTCAACAGCTTTTATCTAAGCCCAACTGATCCATAACATGAAAAACAAAAAAGTCCGTTTTTCATCAAAAGTCATGCTGAAAAAAATGGTGGGAACCGGTTTTAAAGTATGGTGACGTACTATCCAATGGTGCGCAGCCAATAAACCAAGTATTAACCAAATCCAAGCGGGGTAAAGGGTTTCAACAGCTTTTATCTAAGCCCAAGTGATCCATAACATGAAAAACAAAAAAGTCCGTTTTTCATCAAAAGTCATGCTGAAAAAAATGGTGGGAACCGGTTTTAAAGTATGGTGACGTACTATCCAATGGTGCGCAGCCAATAAACCAAGTATTAACCAAATCCAAGCGGGGTAAAGGGTTTCAACAGCTTTTATCTAAGCCCAACTGATCCATAACATGAAAAACAAAAAAGTCCGTTTTTCATCAAAAGTCATGCTGAAAAAAATGGTGGGAACCGGTTTTAAAGTATGGTGACGTACTATCCAATGGTGCGCAGCCAATAAACCAAGTATTAACCAAATCCAAGCGGGGTAAAGGGTTTCAACAGCTTTTATCTAAGCCCAACTGATCCATAACATGAAAAACAAAAAAGTCCGTTTTTCATCAAAAGTCATGCTGAAAAAAATGGTGGGAACCGGTTTTAAAGTATGGTGACGTACTATCCAATGGTGCGCAGCCAATAAACCAAGTATTAACCAAATCCAAGCGGGGTAAAGGGTTTCAACAGCTTTTATCTAAGCCCAACTGATCCATAACATGAAAAACAAAAAAGTCCGTTTTTCATCAAAAGTCATGCTGAAAAAAATGGTGGGAACCGGTTTTAAAGTATGGTGACGTACTATCCAATGGTGCGCAGCCAATAAACCAAGTATTAACCAAATCCAAGCGGGGTAAAGGGTTTCAACAGCTTTTATCTAAGCCCAACTGATCCATAACATGAAAAACAAAAAAGTCCGTTTTTCATCAAAAGTCATGCTGAAAAAAATGGTGGGAACCGGTTTTAAAGTATGGTGACGTACTATCCAATGGTGCGCAGCCAATAAACCAAGTATTAACCAAATCCAAGCGGGGTAAAGGGTTTCAACAGCTTTTATCTAAGCCCAACTGATCCATAACATGAAAAACAAAAAAGTCCGTTTTTCATCAAAAGTCATGCTGAAAAAAATGGTGGGAACCGGTTTTAAAGTATGGTGACGTACTATCCAATGGTGCGCAGCCAATAAACCAAGTATTAACCAAATCCAAGCGGGGTAAAGGGTTTCAACAGCTTTTATCTAAGCCCAACTGATCCATAACATGAAAAACAAAAAAGTCCGTTTTTCATCAAAAGTCATGCTGAAAAAAATGGTGGGAACCGGTTTTAAAGTATGGTGACGTACTATCCAATGGTGCGCAGCCAATAAACCAAGTATTAACCAAATCCAAGCGGGGTAAAGGGTTTCAACAGCTTTTATCTAAGCCCAACTGATCCATAACATGAAAAACAAAAAAGTCCGTTTTTCATCAAAAGTCATGCTGAAAAAAATGGTGGGAACCGGTTTTAAAGTATGGTGACGTACTATCCAATGGTGCGCAGCCAATAAACCAAGTATTAACCAAATCCAAGCGGGGTAAAGGGTTTCAACAGCTTTTATCTAAGCCCAACTGATCCATAACATGAAAAACAAAAAAGTCCGTTTTTCATCAAAAGTCATGCTGAAAAAAATGGTGGGAACCGGTTTTAAAGTATGGTGACGTACTATCCAATGGTGCGCAGCCAATAAACCAAGTATTAACCAAATCCAAGCGGGGTAAAGGGTTTCAACAGCTTTTATCTAAGCCCAACTGATCCATAACATGAAAAACAAAAAAGTCCGTTTTTCATCAAAAGTCATGCTGAAAAAAATGGTGGGAACCGGTTTTAAAGTATGGTGACGTACTATCCAATGGTGCGCAGCCAATAAACCAAGTATTAACCAAATCCAAGCGGGGTAAAGGGTTTCAACAGCTTTTATCTAAGCCCAACTGATCCATAACATGAAAAACAAAAAAGTCCGTTTTTCATCAAAAGTCATGCTGAAAAAAATGGTGGGAACCGGTTTTAAAGTATGGTGACGTACTATCCAATGGTGCGCAGCCAATAAACCAAGTATTAACCAAATCCAAGCGGGGTAAAGGGTTTCAACAGCTTTTATCTAAGCCCAACTGATCCATAACATGAAAAACAAAAAAGTCCGTTTTTCATCAAAAGTCATGCTGAAAAAAATGGTGGGAACCGGTTTTAAAGTATGGTGACGTACTATCCAATGGTGCGCAGCCAATAAACCAAGTATTAACCAAATCCAAGCGGGGTAAAGGGTTTCAACAGCTTTTATCTAAGCCCAACTGATCCATAACATGAAAAACAAAAAAGTCCGTTTTTCATCAAAAGTCATGCTGAAAAAAATGGTGGGAACCGGTTTTAAAGTATGGTGACGTACTATCCAATGGTGCGCAGCCAATAAACCAAGTATTAACCAAATCCAAGCGGGGTAAAGGGTTTCAACAGCTTTTATCTAAGCCCAACTGATCCATAACATGAAAAACAAAAAAGTCCGTTTTTCATCAAAAGTCATGCTGAAAAAAATGGTGGGAACCGGTTTTAAAGTATGGTGACGTACTATCCAATGGTGCGCAGCCAATAAACCAAGTATTAACCAAATCCAAGCGGGGTAAAGGGTTTCAACAGCTTTTATCTAAGCCCAACTGATCCATAACATGAAAAACAAAAAAGTCCGTTTTTCATCAAAAGTCATGCTGAAAAAAATGGTGGGAACCGGTTTTAAAGTATGGTGACGTACTATCCAATGGTGCGCAGCCAATAAACCAAGTATTAACCAAATCCAAGCGGGGTAAAGGGTTTCAACAGCTTTTATCTAAGCCCAACTGATCCATAACATGAAAAACAAAAAAGTCCGTTTTTCATCAAAAGTCATGCTGAAAAAAATGGTGGGAACCGGTTTTAAAGTATGGTGACGTACTATCCAATGGTGCGCAGCCAATAAACCAAGTATTAACCAAATCCAAGCGGGGTAAAGGGTTTCAACAGCTTTTATCTAAGCCCAACTGATCCATAACATGAAAAACAAAAAAGTCCGTTTTTCATCAAAAGTCATGCTGAAAAAAATGGTGGGAACCGGTTTTAAAGTATGGTGACGTACTATCCAATGGTGCGCAGCCAATAAACCAAGTATTAACCAAATCCAAGCGGGGTAAAGGGTTTCAACAGCTTTTATCTAAGCCCAACTGATCCATAACATGAAAAACAAAAAAGTCCGTTTTTCATCAAAAGTCATGCTGAAAAAAATGGTGGGAACCGGTTTTAAAGTATGGTGACGTACTATCCAATGGTGCGCAGCCAATAAACCAAGTATTAACCAAATCCAAGCGGGGTAAAGGGTTTCAACAGCTTTTATCTAAGCCCAACTGATCCATAACATGAAAAACAAAAAAGTCCGTTTTTCATCAAAAGTCATGCTGAAAAAAATGGTGGGAACCGGTTTTAAAGTATGGTGACGTACTATCCAATGGTGCGCAGCCAATAAACCAAGTATTAACCAAATCCAAGCGGGGTAAAGGGTTTCAACAGCTTTTATCTAAGCCCAACTGATCCATAACATGAAAAACAAAAAAGTCCGTTTTTCATCAAAAGTCATGCTGAAAAAAATGGTGGGAACCGGTTTTAAAGTATGGTGACGTACTATCCAATGGTGCGCAGCCAATAAACCAAGTATTAACCAAATCCAAGCGGGGTAAAGGGTTTCAACAGCTTTTATCTAAGCCCAACTGATCCATAACATGAAAAACAAAAAAGTCCGTTTTTCATCAAAAGTCATGCTGAAAAAAATGGTGGGAACCGGTTTTAAAGTATGGTGACGTACTATCCAATGGTGCGCAGCCAATAAACCAAGTATTAACCAAATCCAAGCGGGGTAAAGGGTTTCAACAGCTTTTATCTAAGCCCAACTGATCCATAACATGAAAAACAAAAAAGTCCGTTTTTCATCAAAAGTCATGCTGAAAAAAATGGTGGGAACCGGTTTTAAAGTATGGTGACGTACTATCCAATGGTGCGCAGCCAATAAACCAAGTATTAACCAAATCCAAGCGGGGTAAAGGGTTTCAACAGCTTTTATCTAAGCCCAACTGATCCATAACATGAAAAACAAAAAAGTCCGTTTTTCATCAAAAGTCATGCTGAAAAAAATGGTGGGAACCGGTTTTAAAGTATGGTGACGTACTATCCAATGGTGCGCAGCCAATAAACCAAGTATTAACCAAATCCAAGCGGGGTAAAGGGTTTCAACAGCTTTTATCTAAGCCCAACTGATCCATAACATGAAAAACAAAAAAGTCCGTTTTTCATCAAAAGTCATGCTGAAAAAAATGGTGGGAACCGGTTTTAAAGTATGGTGACGTACTATCCAATGGTGCGCAGCCAATAAACCAAGTATTAACCAAATCCAAGCGGGGTAAAGGGTTTCAACAGCTTTTATCTAAGCCCAACTGATCCATAACATGAAAAACAAAAAAGTCCGTTTTTCATCAAAAGTCATGCTGAAAAAAATGGTGGGAACCGGTTTTAAAGTATGGTGACGTACTATCCAATGGTGCGCAGCCAATAAACCAAGTATTAACCAAATCCAAGCGGGGTAAAGGGTTTCAACAGCTTTTATCTAAGCCCAACTGATCCATAACATGAAAAACAAAAAAGTCCGTTTTTCATCAAAAGTCATGCTGAAAAAAATGGTGGGAACCGGTTTTAAAGTATGGTGACGTACTATCCAATGGTGCGCAGCCAATAAACCAAGTATTAACCAAATCCAAGCGGGGTAAAGGGTTTCAACAGCTTTTATCTAAGCCCAACTGATCCATAACATGAAAAACAAAAAAGTCCGTTTTTCATCAAAAGTCATGCTGAAAAAAATGGTGGGAACCGGTTTTAAAGTATGGTGACGTACTATCCAATGGTGCGCAGCCAATAAACCAAGTATTAACCAAATCCAAGCGGGGTAAAGGGTTTCAACAGCTTTTATCTAAGCCCAACTGATCCATAACATGAAAAACAAAAAAGTCCGTTTTTCATCAAAAGTCATGCTGAAAAAAATGGTGGGAACCGGTTTTAAAGTATGGTGACGTACTATCCAATGGTGCGCAGCCAATAAACCAAGTATTAACCAAATCCAAGCGGGGTAAAGGGTTTCAACAGCTTTTATCTAAGCCCAACTGATCCATAACATGAAAAACAAAAAAGTCCGTTTTTCATCAAAAGTCATGCTGAAAAAAATGGTGGGAACCGGTTTTAAAGTATGGTGACGTACTATCCAATGGTGCGCAGCCAATAAACCAAGTATTAACCAAATCCAAGCGGGGTAAAGGGTTTCAACAGCTTTTATCTAAGCCCAACTGATCCATAACATGAAAAACAAAAAAGTCCGTTTTTCATCAAAAGTCATGCTGAAAAAAATGGTGGGAACCGGTTTTAAAGTATGGTGACGTACTATCCAATGGTGCGCAGCCAATAAACCAAGTATTAACCAAATCCAAGCGGGGTAAAGGGTTTCAACAGCTTTTATCTAAGCCCAACTGATCCATAACATGAAAAACAAAAAAGTCCGTTTTTCATCAAAAGTCATGCTGAAAAAAATGGTGGGAACCGGTTTTAAAGTATGGTGACGTACTATCCAATGGTGCGCAGCCAATAAACCAAGTATTAACCAAATCCAAGCGGGGTAAAGGGTTTCAACAGCTTTTATCTAAGCCCAACTGATCCATAACATGAAAAACAAAAAAGTCCGTTTTTCATCAAAAGTCATGCTGAAAAAAATGGTGGGAACCGGTTTTAAAGTATGGTGACGTACTATCCAATGGTGCGCAGCCAATAAACCAAGTATTAACCAAATCCAAGCGGGGTAAAGGGTTTCAACAGCTTTTATCTAAGCCCAACTGATCCATAACATGAAAAACAAAAAAGTCCGTTTTTCATCAAAAGTCATGCTGAAAAAAATGGTGGGAACCGGTTTTAAAGTATGGTGACGTACTATCCAATGGTGCGCAGCCAATAAACCAAGTATTAACCAAATCCAAGCGGGGTAAAGGGTTTCAACAGCTTTTATCTAAGCCCAACTGATCCATAACATGAAAAACAAAAAAGTCCGTTTTTCATCAAAAGTCATGCTGAAAAAAATGGTGGGAACCGGTTTTAAAGTATGGTGACGTACTATCCAATGGTGCGCAGCCAATAAACCAAGTATTAACCAAATCCAAGCGGGGTAAAGGGTTTCAACAGCTTTTATCTAAGCCCAACTGATCCATAACATGAAAAACAAAAAAGTCCGTTTTTCATCAAAAGTCATGCTGAAAAAAATGGTGGGAACCGGTTTTAAAGTATGGTGACGTACTATCCAATGGTGCGCAGCCAATAAACCAAGTATTAACCAAATCCAAGCGGGGTAAAGGGTTTCAACAGCTTTTATCTAAGCCCAACTGATCCATAACATGAAAAACAAAAAAGTCCGTTTTTCATCAAAAGTCATGCTGAAAAAAATGGTGGGAACCGGTTTTAAAGTATGGTGACGTACTATCCAATGGTGCGCAGCCAATAAACCAAGTATTAACCAAATCCAAGCGGGGTAAAGGGTTTCAACAGCTTTTATCTAAGCCCAACTGATCCATAACATGAAAAACAAAAAAGTCCGTTTTTCATCAAAAGTCATGCTGAAAAAAATGGTGGGAACCGGTTTTAAAGTATGGTGACGTACTATCCAATGGTGCGCAGCCAATAAACCAAGTATTAACCAAATCCAAGCGGGGTAAAGGGTTTCAACAGCTTTTATCTAAGCCCAACTGATCCATAACATGAAAAACAAAAAAGTCCGTTTTTCATCAAAAGTCATGCTGAAAAAAATGGTGGGAACCGGTTTTAAAGTATGGTGACGTACTATCCAATGGTGCGCAGCCAATAAACCAAGTATTAACCAAATCCAAGCGGGGTAAAGGGTTTCAACAGCTTTTATCTAAGCCCAACTGATCCATAACATGAAAAACAAAAAAGTCCGTTTTTCATCAAAAGTCATGCTGAAAAAAATGGTGGGAACCGGTTTTAAAGTATGGTGACGTACTATCCAATGGTGCGCAGCCAATAAACCAAGTATTAACCAAATCCAAGCGGGGTAAAGGGTTTCAACAGCTTTTATCTAAGCCCAACTGATCCATAACATGAAAAACAAAAAAGTCCGTTTTTCATCAAAAGTCATGCTGAAAAAAATGGTGGGAACCGGTTTTAAAGTATGGTGACGTACTATCCAATGGTGCGCAGCCAATAAACCAAGTATTAACCAAATCCAAGCGGGGTAAAGGGTTTCAACAGCTTTTATCTAAGCCCAACTGATCCATAACATGAAAAACAAAAAAGTCCGTTTTTCATCAAAAGTCATGCTGAAAAAAATGGTGGGAACCGGTTTTAAAGTATGGTGACGTACTATCCAATGGTGCGCAGCCAATAAACCAAGTATTAACCAAATCCAAGCGGGGTAAAGGGTTTCAACAGCTTTTATCTAAGCCCAACTGATCCATAACATGAAAAACAAAAAAGTCCGTTTTTCATCAAAAGTCATGCTGAAAAAAATGGTGGGAACCGGTTTTAAAGTATGGTGACGTACTATCCAATGGTGCGCAGCCAATAAACCAAGTATTAACCAAATCCAAGCGGGGTAAAGGGTTTCAACAGCTTTTATCTAAGCCCAACTGATCCATAACATGAAAAACAAAAAAGTCCGTTTTTCATCAAAAGTCATGCTGAAAAAAATGGTGGGAACCGGTTTTAAAGTATGGTGACGTACTATCCAATGGTGCGCAGCCAATAAACCAAGTATTAACCAAATCCAAGCGGGGTAAAGGGTTTCAACAGCTTTTATCTAAGCCCAACTGATCCATAACATGAAAAACAAAAAAGTCCGTTTTTCATCAAAAGTCATGCTGAAAAAAATGGTGGGAACCGGTTTTAAAGTATGGTGACGTACTATCCAATGGTGCGCAGCCAATAAACCAAGTATTAACCAAATCCAAGCGGGGTAAAGGGTTTCAACAGCTTTTATCTAAGCCCAACTGATCCATAACATGAAAAACAAAAAAGTCCGTTTTTCATCAAAAGTCATGCTGAAAAAAATGGTGGGAACCGGTTTTAAAGTATGGTGACGTACTATCCAATGGTGCGCAGCCAATAAACCAAGTATTAACCAAATCCAAGCGGGGTAAAGGGTTTCAACAGCTTTTATCTAAGCCCAACTGATCCATAACATGAAAAACAAAAAAGTCCGTTTTTCATCAAAAGTCATGCTGAAAAAAATGGTGGGAACCGGTTTTAAAGTATGGTGACGTACTATCCAATGGTGCGCAGCCAATAAACCAAGTATTAACCAAATCCAAGCGGGGTAAAGGGTTTCAACAGCTTTTATCTAAGCCCAACTGATCCATAACATGAAAAACAAAAAAGTCCGTTTTTCATCAAAAGTCATGCTGAAAAAAATGGTGGGAACCGGTTTTAAAGTATGGTGACGTACTATCCAATGGTGCGCAGCCAATAAACCAAGTATTAACCAAATCCAAGCGGGGTAAAGGGTTTCAACAGCTTTTATCTAAGCCCAACTGATCCATAACATGAAAAACAAAAAAGTCCGTTTTTCATCAAAAGTCATGCTGAAAAAAATGGTGGGAACCGGTTTTAAAGTATGGTGACGTACTATCCAATGGTGCGCAGCCAATAAACCAAGTATTAACCAAATCCAAGCGGGGTAAAGGGTTTCAACAGCTTTTATCTAAGCCCAACTGATCCATAACATGAAAAACAAAAAAGTCCGTTTTTCATCAAAAGTCATGCTGAAAAAAATGGTGGGAACCGGTTTTAAAGTATGGTGACGTACTATCCAATGGTGCGCAGCCAATAAACCAAGTATTAACCAAATCCAAGCGGGGTAAAGGGTTTCAACAGCTTTTATCTAAGCCCAACTGATCCATAACATGAAAAACAAAAAAGTCCGTTTTTCATCAAAAGTCATGCTGAAAAAAATGGTGGGAACCGGTTTTAAAGTATGGTGACGTACTATCCAATGGTGCGCAGCCAATAAACCAAGTATTAACCAAATCCAAGCGGGGTAAAGGGTTTCAACAGCTTTTATCTAAGCCCAACTGATCCATAACATGAAAAACAAAAAAGTCCGTTTTTCATCAAAAGTCATGCTGAAAAAAATGGTGGGAACCGGTTTTAAAGTATGGTGACGTACTATCCAATGGTGCGCAGCCAATAAACCAAGTATTAACCAAATCCAAGCGGGGTAAAGGGTTTCAACAGCTTTTATCTAAGCCCAACTGATCCATAACATGAAAAACAAAAAAGTCCGTTTTTCATCAAAAGTCATGCTGAAAAAAATGGTGGGAACCGGTTTTAAAGTATGGTGACGTACTATCCAATGGTGCGCAGCCAATAAACCAAGTATTAACCAAATCCAAGCGGGGTAAAGGGTTTCAACAGCTTTTATCTAAGCCCAACTGATCCATAACATGAAAAACAAAAAAGTCCGTTTTTCATCAAAAGTCATGCTGAAAAAAATGGTGGGAACCGGTTTTAAAGTATGGTGACGTACTATCCAATGGTGCGCAGCCAATAAACCAAGTATTAACCAAATCCAAGCGGGGTAAAGGGTTTCAACAGCTTTTATCTAAGCCCAACTGATCCATAACATGAAAAACAAAAAAGTCCGTTTTTCATCAAAAGTCATGCTGAAAAAAATGGTGGGAACCGGTTTTAAAGTATGGTGACGTACTATCCAATGGTGCGCAGCCAATAAACCAAGTATTAACCAAATCCAAGCGGGGTAAAGGGTTTCAACAGCTTTTATCTAAGCCCAACTGATCCATAACATGAAAAACAAAAAAGTCCGTTTTTCATCAAAAGTCATGCTGAAAAAAATGGTGGGAACCGGTTTTAAAGTATGGTGACGTACTATCCAATGGTGCGCAGCCAATAAACCAAGTATTAACCAAATCCAAGCGGGGTAAAGGGTTTCAACAGCTTTTATCTAAGCCCAACTGATCCATAACATGAAAAACAAAAAAGTCCGTTTTTCATCAAAAGTCATGCTGAAAAAAATGGTGGGAACCGGTTTTAAAGTATGGTGACGTACTATCCAATGGTGCGCAGCCAATAAACCAAGTATTAACCAAATCCAAGCGGGGTAAAGGGTTTCAACAGCTTTTATCTAAGCCCAACTGATCCATAACATGAAAAACAAAAAAGTCCGTTTTTCATCAAAAGTCATGCTGAAAAAAATGGTGGGAACCGGTTTTAAAGTATGGTGACGTACTATCCAATGGTGCGCAGCCAATAAACCAAGTATTAACCAAATCCAAGCGGGGTAAAGGGTTTCAACAGCTTTTATCTAAGCCCAACTGATCCATAACATGAAAAACAAAAAAGTCCGTTTTTCATCAAAAGTCATGCTGAAAAAAATGGTGGGAACCGGTTTTAAAGTATGGTGACGTACTATCCAATGGTGCGCAGCCAATAAACCAAGTATTAACCAAATCCAAGCGGGGTAAAGGGTTTCAACAGCTTTTATCTAAGCCCAACTGATCCATAACATGAAAAACAAAAAAGTCCGTTTTTCATCAAAAGTCATGCTGAAAAAAATGGTGGGAACCGGTTTTAAAGTATGGTGACGTACTATCCAATGGTGCGCAGCCAATAAACCAAGTATTA
The DNA here is from genome assembly GCA_030141615.1 of Unio pictorum. Classification (NCBI taxonomy): domain Eukaryota; kingdom Metazoa; phylum Mollusca; class Bivalvia; order Unionida; family Unionidae; genus Unio; species Unio pictorum. The sequence goes on from JARLTB010000356.1 coordinate 40,591, forward strand.
ACCAAATCCAAGCGGGGTAAAGGGTTTCAACAGCTTTTATCTAAGCCCAACTGATCCATAACATGAAAAACAAAAAAGTCCGTTTTTCATCAAAAGTCATGCTGAAAAAAATGGTGGGAACCGGTTTTAAAGTATGGTGACGTACTATCCAATGGTGCGCAGCCAATAAACCAAGTATTAACCAAATCCAAGCGGGGTAAAGGGTTTCAACAGCTTTTATCTAAGCCCAACTGATCCATAACATGAAAAACAAAAAAGTCCGTTTTTCATCAAAAGTCATGCTGAAAAAAATGGTGGGAACCGGTTTTAAAGTATGGTGACGTACTATCCAATGGTGCGCAGCCAATAAACCAAGTATTAACCAAATCCAAGCGGGGTAAAGGGTTTCAACAGCTTTTATCTAAGCCCAACTGATCCATAACATGAAAAACAAAAAAGTCCGTTTTTCATCAAAAGTCATGCTGAAAAAAATGGTGGGAACCGGTTTTAAAGTATGGTGACGTACTATCCAATGGTGCGCAGCCAATAAACCAAGTATTAACCAAATCCAAGCGGGGTAAAGGGTTTCAACAGCTTTTATCTAAGCCCAACTGATCCATAACATGAAAAACAAAAAAGTCCGTTTTTCATCAAAAGTCATGCTGAAAAAAATGGTGGGAACCGGTTTTAAAGTATGGTGACGTACTATCCAATGGTGCGCAGCCAATAAACCAAGTATTAACCAAATCCAAGCGGGGTAAAGGGTTTCAACAGCTTTTATCTAAGCCCAACTGATCCATAACATGAAAAACAAAAAAGTCCGTTTTTCATCAAAAGTCATGCTGAAAAAAATGGTGGGAACCGGTTTTAAAGTATGGTGACGTACTATCCAATGGTGCGCAGCCAATAAACCAAGTATTAACCAAATCCAAGCGGGGTAAAGGGTTTCAACAGCTTTTATCTAAGCCAACTGATCCATAACATGAAAAACAAAAAAGTCCGTTTTTCATCAAAAGTCATGCTGAAAAAAATGGTGGGAACCGGTTTTAAAGTATGGTGACGTACTATCCAATGGTGCGCAGCCAATAAACCAAGTATTAACCAAATCCAAGCGGGGTAAAGGGTTTCAACAGCTTTTATCTAAGCCCAACTGATCCATAACATGAAAAACAAAAAAGTCCGTTTTTCATCAAAAGTCATGCTGAAAAAAATGGTGGGAACCGGTTTTAAAGTATGGTGACGTACTATCCAATGGTGCGCAGCCAATAAACCAAGTATTAACCAAATCCAAGCGGGGTAAAGGGTTTCAACAGCTTTTATCTAAGCCCAACTGATCCATAACATGAAAAACAAAAAAGTCCGTTTTTCATCAAAAGTCATGCTGAAAAAAATGGTGGGAACCGGTTTTAAAGTATGGTGACGTACTATCCAATGGTGCGCAGCCAATAAACCAAGTATTAACCAAATCCAAGCGGGGTAAAGGGTTTCAACAGCTTTTATCTAAGCCCAACTGATCCATAACATGAAAAACAAAAAAGTCCGTTTTTCATCAAAAGTCATGCTGAAAAAAATGGTGGGAACCGGTTTTAAAGTATGGTGACGTACTATCCAATGGTGCGCAGCCAATAAACCAAGTATTAACCAAATCCAAGCGGGGTAAAGGGTTTCAACAGCTTTTATCTAAGCCCAACTGATCCATAACATGAAAAACAAAAAAGTCCGTTTTTCATCAAAAGTCATGCTGAAAAAAATGGTGGGAACCGGTTTTAAAGTATGGTGACGTACTATCCAATGGTGCGCAGCCAATAAACCAAGTATTAACCAAATCCAAGCGGGGTAAAGGGTTTCAACAGCTTTTATCTAAGCCCAACTGATCCATAACATGAAAAACAAAAAAGTCCGTTTTTCATCAAAAGTCATGCTGAAAAAAATGGTGGGAACCGGTTTTAAAGTATGGTGACGTACTATCCAATGGTGCGCAGCCAATAAACCAAGTATTAACCAAATCCAAGCGGGGTAAAGGGTTTCAACAGCTTTTATCTAAGCCCAACTGATCCATAACATGAAAAACAAAAAAGTCCGTTTTTCATCAAAAGTCATGCTGAAAAAAATGGTGGGAACCGGTTTTAAAGTATGGTGACGTACTATCCAATGGTGCGCAGCCAATAAACCAAGTATTAACCAAATCCAAGCGGGGTAAAGGGTTTCAACAGCTTTTATCTAAGCCCAACTGATCCATAACATGAAAAACAAAAAAGTCCGTTTTTCATCAAAAGTCATGCTGAAAAAAATGGTGGGAACCGGTTTTAAAGTATGGTGACGTACTATCCAATGGTGCGCAGCCAATAAACCAAGTATTAACCAAATCCAAGCGGGGTAAAGGGTTTCAACAGCTTTTATCTAAGCCCAACTGATCCATAACATGAAAAACAAAAAAGTCCGTTTTTCATCAAAAGTCATGCTGAAAAAAATGGTGGGAACCGGTTTTAAAGTATGGTGACGTACTATCCAATGGTGCGCAGCCAATAAACCAAGTATTAACCAAATCCAAGCGGGGTAAAGGGTTTCAACAGCTTTTATCTAAGCCCAACTGATCCATAACATGAAAAACAAAAAAGTCCGTTTTTCATCAAAAGTCATGCTGAAAAAAATGGTGGGAACCGGTTTTAAAGTATGGTGACGTACTATCCAATGGTGCGCAGCCAATAAACCAAGTATTAACCAAATCCAAGCGGGGTAAAGGGTTTCAACAGCTTTTATCTAAGCCCAACTGATCCATAACATGAAAAACAAAAAAGTCCGTTTTTCATCAAAAGTCATGCTGAAAAAAATGGTGGGAACCGGTTTTAAAGTATGGTGACGTACTATCCAATGGTGCGCAGCCAATAAACCAAGTATTAACCAAATCCAAGCGGGGTAAAGGGTTTCAACAGCTTTTATCTAAGCCCAACTGATCCATAACATGAAAAACAAAAAAGTCCGTTTTTCATCAAAAGTCATGCTGAAAAAAATGGTGGGAACCGGTTTTAAAGTATGGTGACGTACTATCCAATGGTGCGCAGCCAATAAACCAAGTATTAACCAAATCCAAGCGGGGTAAAGGGTTTCAACAGCTTTTATCTAAGCCCAACTGATCCATAACATGAAAAACAAAAAAGTCCGTTTTTCATCAAAAGTCATGCTGAAAAAAATGGTGGGAACCGGTTTTAAAGTATGGTGACGTACTATCCAATGGTGCGCAGCCAATAAACCAAGTATTAACCAAATCCAAGCGGGGTAAAGGGTTTCAACAGCTTTTATCTAAGCCCAACTGATCCATAACATGAAAAACAAAAAAGTCCGTTTTTCATCAAAAGTCATGCTGAAAAAAATGGTGGGAACCGGTTTTAAAGTATGGTGACGTACTATCCAATGGTGCGCAGCCAATAAACCAAGTATTAACCAAATCCAAGCGGGGTAAAGGGTTTCAACAGCTTTTATCTAAGCCCAACTGATCCATAACATGAAAAACAAAAAAGTCCGTTTTTCATCAAAAGTCATGCTGAAAAAAATGGTGGGAACCGGTTTTAAAGTATGGTGACGTACTATCCAATGGTGCGCAGCCAATAAACCAAGTATTAACCAAATCCAAGCGGGGTAAAGGGTTTCAACAGCTTTTATCTAAGCCCAACTGATCCATAACATGAAAAACAAAAAAGTCCGTTTTTCATCAAAAGTCATGCTGAAAAAAATGGTGGGAACCGGTTTTAAAGTATGGTGACGTACTATCCAATGGTGCGCAGCCAATAAACCAAGTATTAACCAAATCCAAGCGGGGTAAAGGGTTTCAACAGCTTTTATCTAAGCCCAACTGATCCATAACATGAAAAACAAAAAAGTCCGTTTTTCATCAAAAGTCATGCTGAAAAAAATGGTGGGAACCGGTTTTAAAGTATGGTGACGTACTATCCAATGGTGCGCAGCCAATAAACCAAGTATTAACCAAATCCAAGCGGGGTAAAGGGTTTCAACAGCTTTTATCTAAGCCCAACTGATCCATAACATGAAAAACAAAAAAGTCCGTTTTTCATCAAAAGTCATGCTGAAAAAAATGGTGGGAACCGGTTTTAAAGTATGGTGACGTACTATCCAATGGTGCGCAGCCAATAAACCAAGTATTAACCAAATCCAAGCGGGGTAAAGGGTTTCAACAGCTTTTATCTAAGCCCAACTGATCCATAACATGAAAAACAAAAAAGTCCGTTTTTCATCAAAAGTCATGCTGAAAAAAATGGTGGGAACCGGTTTTAAAGTATGGTGACGTACTATCCAATGGTGCGCAGCCAATAAACCAAGTATTAACCAAATCCAAGCGGGGTAAAGGGTTTCAACAGCTTTTATCTAAGCCCAACTGATCCATAACATGAAAAACAAAAAAGTCCGTTTTTCATCAAAAGTCATGCTGAAAAAAATGGTGGGAACCGGTTTTAAAGTATGGTGACGTACTATCCAATGGTGCGCAGCCAATAAACCAAGTATTAACCAAATCCAAGCGGGGTAAAGGGTTTCAACAGCTTTTATCTAAGCCCAACTGATCCATAACATGAAAAACAAAAAAGTCCGTTTTTCATCAAAAGTCATGCTGAAAAAAATGGTGGGAACCGGTTTTAAAGTATGGTGACGTACTATCCAATGGTGCGCAGCCAATAAACCAAGTATTAACCAAATCCAAGCGGGGTAAAGGGTTTCAACAGCTTTTATCTAAGCCCAACTGATCCATAACATGAAAAACAAAAAAGTCCGTTTTTCATCAAAAGTCATGCTGAAAAAAATGGTGGGAACCGGTTTTAAAGTATGGTGACGTACTATCCAATGGTGCGCAGCCAATAAACCAAGTATTAACCAAATCCAAGCGGGGTAAAGGGTTTCAACAGCTTTTATCTAAGCCCAACTGATCCATAACATGAAAAACAAAAAAGTCCGTTTTTCATCAAAAGTCATGCTGAAAAAAATGGTGGGAACCGGTTTTAAAGTATGGTGACGTACTATCCAATGGTGCGCAGCCAATAAACCAAGTATTAACCAAATCCAAGCGGGGTAAAGGGTTTCAACAGCTTTTATCTAAGCCCAACTGATCCATAACATGAAAAACAAAAAAGTCCGTTTTTCATCAAAAGTCATGCTGAAAAAAATGGTGGGAACCGGTTTTAAAGTATGGTGACGTACTATCCAATGGTGCGCAGCCAATAAACCAAGTATTAACCAAATCCAAGCGGGGTAAAGGGTTTCAACAGCTTTTATCTAAGCCCAACTGATCCATAACATGAAAAACAAAAAAGTCCGTTTTTCATCAAAAGTCATGCTGAAAAAAATGGTGGGAACCGGTTTTAAAGTATGGTGACGTACTATCCAATGGTGCGCAGCCAATAAACCAAGTATTAACCAAATCCAAGCGGGGTAAAGGGTTTCAACAGCTTTTATCTAAGCCCAACTGATCCATAACATGAAAAACAAAAAAGTCCGTTTTTCATCAAAAGTCATGCTGAAAAAAATGGTGGGAACCGGTTTTAAAGTATGGTGACGTACTATCCAATGGTGCGCAGCCAATAAACCAAGTATTAACCAAATCCAAGCGGGGTAAAGGGTTTCAACAGCTTTTATCTAAGCCCAACTGATCCATAACATGAAAAACAAAAAAGTCCGTTTTTCATCAAAAGTCATGCTGAAAAAAATGGTGGGAACCGGTTTTAAAGTATGGTGACGTACTATCCAATGGTGCGCAGCCAATAAACCAAGTATTAACCAAATCCAAGCGGGGTAAAGGGTTTCAACAGCTTTTATCTAAGCCCAACTGATCCATAACATGAAAAACAAAAAAGTCCGTTTTTCATCAAAAGTCATGCTGAAAAAAATGGTGGGAACCGGTTTTAAAGTATGGTGACGTACTATCCAATGGTGCGCAGCCAATAAACCAAGTATTAACCAAATCCAAGCGGGGTAAAGGGTTTCAACAGCTTTTATCTAAGCCCAACTGATCCATAACATGAAAAACAAAAAAGTCCGTTTTTCATCAAAAGTCATGCTGAAAAAAATGGTGGGAACCGGTTTTAAAGTATGGTGACGTACTATCCAATGGTGCGCAGCCAATAAACCAAGTATTAACCAAATCCAAGCGGGGTAAAGGGTTTCAACAGCTTTTATCTAAGCCCAACTGATCCATAACATGAAAAACAAAAAAGTCCGTTTTTCATCAAAAGTCATGCTGAAAAAAATGGTGGGAACCGGTTTTAAAGTATGGTGACGTACTATCCAATGGTGCGCAGCCAATAAACCAAGTATTAACCAAATCCAAGCGGGGTAAAGGGTTTCAACAGCTTTTATCTAAGCCCAACTGATCCATAACATGAAAAACAAAAAAGTCCGTTTTTCATCAAAAGTCATGCTGAAAAAAATGGTGGGAACCGGTTTTAAAGTATGGTGACGTACTATCCAATGGTGCGCAGCCAATAAACCAAGTATTAACCAAATCCAAGCGGGGTAAAGGGTTTCAACAGCTTTTATCTAAGCCCAACTGATCCATAACATGAAAAACAAAAAAGTCCGTTTTTCATCAAAAGTCATGCTGAAAAAAATGGTGGGAACCGGTTTTAAAGTATGGTGACGTACTATCCAATGGTGCGCAGCCAATAAACCAAGTATTAACCAAATCCAAGCGGGGTAAAGGGTTTCAACAGCTTTTATCTAAGCCCAACTGATCCATAACATGAAAAACAAAAAAGTCCGTTTTTCATCAAAAGTCATGCTGAAAAAAATGGTGGGAACCGGTTTTAAAGTATGGTGACGTACTATCCAATGGTGCGCAGCCAATAAACCAAGTATTAACCAAATCCAAGCGGGGTAAAGGGTTTCAACAGCTTTTATCTAAGCCCAACTGATCCATAACATGAAAAACAAAAAAGTCCGTTTTTCATCAAAAGTCATGCTGAAAAAAATGGTGGGAACCGGTTTTAAAGTATGGTGACGTACTATCCAATGGTGCGCAGCCAATAAACCAAGTATTAACCAAATCCAAGCGGGGTAAAGGGTTTCAACAGCTTTTATCTAAGCCCAACTGATCCATAACATGAAAAACAAAAAAGTCCGTTTTTCATCAAAAGTCATGCTGAAAAAAATGGTGGGAACCGGTTTTAAAGTATGGTGACGTACTATCCAATGGTGCGCAGCCAATAAACCAAGTATTAACCAAATCCAAGCGGGGTAAAGGGTTTCAACAGCTTTTATCTAAGCCCAACTGATCCATAACATGAAAAACAAAAAAGTCCGTTTTTCATCAAAAGTCATGCTGAAAAAAATGGTGGGAACCGGTTTTAAAGTATGGTGACGTACTATCCAATGGTGCGCAGCCAATAAACCAAGTATTAACCAAATCCAAGCGGGGTAAAGGGTTTCAACAGCTTTTATCTAAGCCCAACTGATCCATAACATGAAAAACAAAAAAGTCCGTTTTTCATCAAAAGTCATGCTGAAAAAAATGGTGGGAACCGGTTTTAAAGTATGGTGACGTACTATCCAATGGTGCGCAGCCAATAAACCAAGTATTAACCAAATCCAAGCGGGGTAAAGGGTTTCAACAGCTTTTATCTAAGCCCAACTGATCCATAACATGAAAAACAAAAAAGTCCGTTTTTCATCAAAAGTCATGCTGAAAAAAATGGTGGGAACCGGTTTTAAAGTATGGTGACGTACTATCCAATGGTGCGCAGCCAATAAACCAAGTATTAACCAAATCCAAGCGGGGTAAAGGGTTTCAACAGCTTTTATCTAAGCCCAACTGATCCATAACATGAAAAACAAAAAAGTCCGTTTTTCATCAAAAGTCATGCTGAAAAAAATGGTGGGAACCGGTTTTAAAGTATGGTGACGTACTATCCAATGGTGCGCAGCCAATAAACCAAGTATTAACCAAATCCAAGCGGGGTAAAGGGTTTCAACAGCTTTTATCTAAGCCCAACTGATCCATAACATGAAAAACAAAAAAGTCCGTTTTTCATCAAAAGTCATGCTGAAAAAAATGGTGGGAACCGGTTTTAAAGTATGGTGACGTACTATCCAATGGTGCGCAGCCAATAAACCAAGTATTAACCAAATCCAAGCGGGGTAAAGGGTTTCAACAGCTTTTATCTAAGCCCAACTGATCCATAACATGAAAAACAAAAAAGTCCGTTTTTCATCAAAAGTCATGCTGAAAAAAATGGTGGGAACCGGTTTTAAAGTATGGTGACGTACTATCCAATGGTGCGCAGCCAATAAACCAAGTATTAACCAAATCCAAGCGGGGTAAAGGGTTTCAACAGCTTTTATCTAAGCCCAACTGATCCATAACATGAAAAACAAAAAAGTCCGTTTTTCATCAAAAGTCATGCTGAAAAAAATGGTGGGAACCGGTTTTAAAGTATGGTGACGTACTATCCAATGGTGCGCAGCCAATAAACCAAGTATTAACCAAATCCAAGCGGGGTAAAGGGTTTCAACAGCTTTTATCTAAGCCCAACTGATCCATAACATGAAAAACAAAAAAGTCCGTTTTTCATCAAAAGTCATGCTGAAAAAAATGGTGGGAACCGGTTTTAAAGTATGGTGACGTACTATCCAATGGTGCGCAGCCAATAAACCAAGTATTAACCAAATCCAAGCGGGGTAAAGGGTTTCAACAGCTTTTATCTAAGCCCAACTGATCCATAACATGAAAAACAAAAAAGTCCGTTTTTCATCAAAAGTCATGCTGAAAAAAATGGTGGGAACCGGTTTTAAAGTATGGTGACGTACTATCCAATGGTGCGCAGCCAATAAACCAAGTATTAACCAAATCCAAGCGGGGTAAAGGGTTTCAACAGCTTTTATCTAAGCCCAACTGATCCATAACATGAAAAACAAAAAAGTCCGTTTTTCATCAAAAGTCATGCTGAAAAAAATGGTGGGAACCGGTTTTAAAGTATGGTGACGTACTATCCAATGGTGCGCAGCCAATAAACCAAGTATTAACCAAATCCAAGCGGGGTAAAGGGTTTCAACAGCTTTTATCTAAGCCCAACTGATCCATAACATGAAAAACAAAAAAGTCCGTTTTTCATCAAAAGTCATGCTGAAAAAAATGGTGGGAACCGGTTTTAAAGTATGGTGACGTACTATCCAATGGTGCGCAGCCAATAAACCAAGTATTAACCAAATCCAAGCGGGGTAAAGGGTTTCAACAGCTTTTATCTAAGCCCAACTGATCCATAACATGAAAAACAAAAAAGTCCGTTTTTCATCAAAAGTCATGCTGAAAAAAATGGTGGGAACCGGTTTTAAAGTATGGTGACGTACTATCCAATGGTGCGCAGCCAATAAACCAAGTATTAACCAAATCCAAGCGGGGTAAAGGGTTTCAACAGCTTTTATCTAAGCCCAACTGATCCATAACATGAAAAACAAAAAAGTCCGTTTTTCATCAAAAGTCATGCTGAAAAAAATGGTGGGAACCGGTTTTAAAGTATGGTGACGTACTATCCAATGGTGCGCAGCCAATAAACCAAGTATTAACCAAATCCAAGCGGGGTAAAGGGTTTCAACAGCTTTTATCTAAGCCCAACTGATCCATAACATGAAAAACAAAAAAGTCCGTTTTTCATCAAAAGTCATGCTGAAAAAAATGGTGGGAACCGGTTTTAAAGTATGGTGACGTACTATCCAATGGTGCGCAGCCAATAAACCAAGTATTAACCAAATCCAAGCGGGGTAAAGGGTTTCAACAGCTTTTATCTAAGCCCAACTGATCCATAACATGAAAAACAAAAAAGTCCGTTTTTCATCAAAAGTCATGCTGAAAAAAATGGTGGGAACCGGTTTTAAAGTATAAGTATGGTGACGTACTATCCAATGGTGCACAGCCAATAAACCAAGTATTAACCAAATCCAAGCGGGGTAAAGGGTTTCAACAGCTTTTATCTAAGCCCAACTGATTAATAACATGAAAACAAAAAAGTCCGTTTTTCATCAAAAGTCATGCTGAAAAAAATGGTGGAACCGGTTTTAAAGTATGGTGACATACTATCAATGGTGCGCAGCCAATAAACCAAGTATTAACCAAATCCAAGCGGGGTAAAGGGTTTCAACAGCTTTTATCTAAGCCCAACTGATCCATAACATGAAAAACAAAAAAGTCGTTTTTCATCAAAAGTCATGCTGAAAAAAATGGTGGGAACCGGTTTTAAAGTATGGTGACGTACTATCCAATGGTGCGCAGCCAATAAACCAAGTATTAACCAAATCCAAGCGGGGTAAAGGGTTTCAACAGCTTTTATCTAAGCCCAACTGATCCATAACATGAAAAACAAAAAAGTCCGTTTTTCATCAAAAGTCATGCTGAAAAAAATGGTGGGAACCGGTTTTAAAGTATGGTGACGTACTATCCAATGGTGCGCAGCCAATAAACCAAGTATTAACCAAATCCAAGCGGGGTAAAGGGTTTCAACAGCTTTTATCTAAGCCCAACTGATCCATAACATGAAAAACAAAAAAGTCCGTTTTTCATCAAAAGTCATGCTGAAAAAAATGGTGGGAACCGGTTTTAAAGTATGGTGACGTACTATCCAATGGTGCGCAGCCAATAAACCAAGTATTAACCAAATCCAAGCGGGGTAAAGGGTTTCAACAGCTTTTATCTAAGCCCAACTGATCCATAACATGAAAACAAAAAAGTCCGTTTTTCATCAAAAGTCATGCTGAAAAAAATGGTGGGAACCGGTTTTAAAGTATGGTGACGTACTATCCAATGGTGCGCAGCCAATAAACCAAGTATTAACCAAATCCAAGCGGGTAAAGGGTTTCAACAGCTTTTATCTAAGCCCAACTGATCCATAACATGAAAAACAAAAAAGTCCGTTTTTCATCAAAAGTCATGCTGAAAAAAATGGTGGGAACCGGTTTTAAAGTATGGTGACGTACTATCCAATGGTGCGCAGCCAATAAACCAAGTATTAACCAAATCCAAGCGGGGTAAAGGGTTTCAACAGCTTTTATCTAAGCCCAACTGATCCATAACATGAAAAACAAAAAAGTTCCGTTTTTCATCAAAAGTCATGCTGAAAAAAATGGTGGGAACCGGTTTTAAAGTATGGTGACGTACTATCCAATGGTGCGCAGCCAATAAACCAAGTATTAACCAAATCCAAGCGGGGTAAAGGGTTTCAACAGCTTTTATCTAAGCCCAACTGATCCATAACATGAAAAACAAAAAAGTCCGTTTTTCATCAAAAGTCATGCTGAAAAAAATGGTGGGAACCGGTTTTAAAGTATGGTGACGTACTATCCAATGGTGCGCAGCCAATAAACCAAGTATTAACCAAATCCAAGCGGGTAAAGGGTTTCAACAGCTTTTATCTAAGCCCAACTGATCCATAACATGAAAAACAAAAAAGTCCGTTTTTCATCAAAAGTCATGCTGAAAAAAATGGTGGGAACCGGTTTTAAAGTATGGTGACGTACTATCCAATGGTGCGCAGCCAATAAACCAAGTATTAACCAAATCCAAGCGGGGTAAAGGGTTTCAACAGCTTTTATCTAAGCCCAACTGATCCATAACATGAAAAACAAAAAAGTCCGTTTTTCATCAAAAGTCATGCTGAAAAAAATGGTGGGAACCGGTTTTAAAGTATGGTGACGTACTATCCAATGGTGCGCAGCCAATAAACCAAGTATTAACCAAATCCAAGCGGGGTAAAGGGTTTCAACAGCTTTTATCTAAGCCCAACTGATCCATAACATGAAAAACAAAAAAGTCCGTTTTTCATCAAAAGTCATGCTGAAAAAAATGGTGGGAACCGGTTTTAAAGTATGGTGACGTACTATCCAATGGTGCGCAGCCAATAAACCAAGTATTAACCAAATCCAAGCGGGGTAAAGGGTTTCAACAGCTTTTATCTAAGCCCAACTGATCCATAACATGAAAAACAAAAAAGTCCGTTTTTCATCAAAAGTCATGCTGAAAAAAATGGTGGGAACCGGTTTTAAAGTATGGTGACGTACTATCCAATGGTGCGCAGCCAATAAACCAAGTATTAACCAAATCCAAGCGGGGTAAAGGGTTTCAACAGCTTTTATCTAAGCCCAACTGATCCATAACATGAAAAACAAAAAAGTCCGTTTTTCATCAAAAGTCATGCTGAAAAAAAATGGTGGGAACCGGTTTTAAAGTATGGTGACGTACTATCCAATGGTGCGCAGCCAATAAACCAAGTATTAACCAAATCCAAGCGGGGTAAAGGGTTTCAACAGCTTTCATCTAAGCCCAACTGATCCATAACATGAAAAACAAAAAAGTCCGTTTTTCATCAAAAGTCATGCTGAAAAAAATGGTGGGAACCGGTTTAAAGTATGGTGACGTACTATCCAATGGTGCGCAGCCAATAAACCAAGTATTAACCAAATCCAAGCGGGGTAAAGGGTTTCAACAGCTTTTATCTAAGCCCAACTGATCCATAACATGAAAAACAAAAAAGTCCGTTTTTCATCAAAAGTCATGCTGAAAAAAATGGTGGGAACCGGTTTTAAAGTATGGTGACGTACTATCCAATGGTGCGCAGCCAATAAACCAAGTATTAACCAAATCCAAGCGGGGTAAAGGGTTTCAACAGCTTTTATCTAAGCCCAACTGATCCATAACATGAAAAACAAAAAAGTCCGTTTTTCATCAAAAGTCATGCTGAAAAAAATGGTGGGAACCGGTTTTAAAGTATGGTGACGTACTATCCAATGGTGCGCAGCCATTAAACCAAGTATTAACCAAATCCAAGCGGGGTAAAGGGTTTCAACAGCTTTTATCTAAGCCCAACTGATCCATAACATGAAAAACAAAAAAGTCCGTTTTTCATCAAAAGTCATGCTGAAAAAAATGGTGGGAACCGGTTTTAAAGTATGGTGACGTACTATTCAATGGTGCGCAGCCAATAAACCAAGTATTAACCAAATCCAAGCGGGGTAAAGGGTTTCAACAGCTTTTATCTAAGCCCAACTGATCCATAACATGAAAAACAAAAAGTCCGTTTTTCATCAAAAGTCATGCTGAAAAAAATGGTGGGAACCGGTTTTAAAGTATGGTGACGTACTATCCAATGGTGCGCAGCCAATAAACCAAGTATTAACCAAATCCAAGCGGGGTAAAGGGTTTCAACAGCTTTTATCTAAGCCCAACTGATCCATAACATGAAAAACAAAAAAGTCCGTTTTTCATCAAAAGTCATGCTGAAAAAAATGGTGGGAACCGGTTTTAAAGTATGGTGACGTACTATCCAATGGTGCGCAGCCAATAAACCAAGTATTAACCAAATCCAAGCGGGGTAAAGGGTTTCAACAGCTTTTATCTAAGCCCAACTGATCCATAACATGAAAAACAAAAAAGTCCGTTTTTCATCAAAAGTCATGCTGAAAAAAATGGTGGGAACCGGTTTTAAAGTATGGTGACGTACTATCCAATGGTGCGCAGCCAATAAACCAAGTATTAACCAAATCCAAGCGGGGTAAAGGGTTTCAACAGCTTTTATCTAAGCCCAACTGATCCATAACATGAAAAACAAAAAAGTCCGTTTTTCATCAAAAGTCATGCTGAAAAAAATGGTGGGAACCGGTTTTAAAGTATGGTGACGTACTATCCAATGGTGCGCAGCCAATAAACCAAGTATTAACCAAATCCAAGCGGGGTAAAGGGTTTCAACAGCTTTTATCTAAGCCCAACTGATCCATAACATGAAAAACAAAAAAGTCCGTTTTTCATCAAAAGTCATGCTGAAAAAAATGGTGGGAACCGGTTTTAAAGTATGGTGACGTACTATCCAATGGTGCGCAGCCAATAAACCAAGTATTAACCAAATCCAAGCGGGGTAAAGGGTTTCAACAGCTTTTATCTAAGCCCAACTGATCCATAACATGAAAAACAAAAAAGTCCGTTTTTCATCAAAAGTCATGCTGAAAAAAAATGGTGGGAACCGGTTTTAAAGTATGGTGACGTACTATCCAATGGTGCGCCAGCCAATAAACCAAGTATTAACCAAATCCAAGCGGGGTAAAGGGTTTCAACAGCTTTTATCTAAGCCCAACTGATCCATAACATGAAAAACAAAAAAGTCCGTTTTTCATCAAAAGTCATGCTGAAAAAAATGGTGGGAACCGGTTTTAAAGTATGGTGACGTACTATCCAATGGTGCGCAGCCAATAAACCAAGTATTCACCAAATCCAAGCGGGGTAAAGGGTTTCAACAGCTTTTATCTAAGCCCAACTGATCCATAACATGAAAAACAAAAAAGTCCGTTTTTCATCAAAAGTCATGCTGAAAAAAATGGTGGGAACCGGTTTTAAATTTTAAAGTATGGTGACGTACTATCCAATGGTGCGCAGCCAATAAACCAAGTATTAACCAAATCCAAGCGGGGTAAAGGGTTTCACACAGCTTTAATCTAAGCCCAACTGATCCATAAATGAAAACAAAAAGTCCGTTTTTCATCAAAAGTCATGCTGAAAAAAATGGTAGGGAACCGGTTTTAAAGTATGGTGACGTACTATCAATGGTGCGCAGCCAATAACCAAGTAAAACCAAATCCAAGCGGGTAAAGGGTTTCACAGCTTTATCTAAGCCCAACTGATTCCATAAATGAAAAACAAAAAAGTCCGTTTTTCATCAAAAGTCATGCTGAAAAAAATGGTGGGAACCGGTTTTAAAGTATGGTGACGTACTATCCAATGGTGCGCAGCCAATAAACCAAGTATTAACCAAATCCAAGCGGGGTAAAGGGTTTCAACAGCTTTTATCTAAGCCCAACTGATCCATAACATGAAAAACAAAAAAGTCCGTTTTTCATCAAAAGTCATGCTGAAAAAAATGGTGGGAACCGGTTTTAAAGTATGGTGACGTACTATCTAATGGTGCGCAGCCAATAAACCAAGTATTAACCAAATCCAAGCGGGGTAAAGGGTTTCAACAGCTTTTATCTAAGCCCAACTGATCCATAACATGAAAAACAAAAAAGTCCGTTTTTCATCAAAAGTCATGCTGAAAAAAATGGTGGGAACCGGTTTTAAAGTATGGTGACGTACTATCCAATGGTGCGCAGCCAATAAACCAAGTATTAACCAAATCCAAGCGGGGTAAAGGGTTTCAACAGCTTTTATCTAAGCCCAACTGATCCATAACATGAAAAACAAAAAAGTCCGTTTTTCATCAAAAGTCATGCTGAAAAAAATGGTGGGAACCGGTTTTAAAGTATGGTGACGTACTATTCAATGGTGCGCAGCCAATAAACCAAGTATTAACCAAATCCAAGCGGGGTAAAGGGTTTCAACAGCTTTTATCTAAGCCCAACTGATCCATAACATGAAAAACAAAAAAGTCCGTTTTTCATCAAAAGTCATGCTGAAAAAAATGGTGGGAACCGGTTTTAAAGTATGGTGACGTACTATCCAATGGTGCGCAGCCAATAAACCAAGTATTAACCAAATCCAAGCGGGGTAAAGGGTTTCAACAGCTTTTATCTAAGCCCAACTGATCCATAACATGAAAAACAAAAAAGTCCGTTTTTCATCAAAAGTCATGCTGAAAAAAATGGTGGGAACCGGTTTTAAAGTATGGTGACGTACTATCCAATGGTGCGCAGCCAATAAACCAAGTATTAAGCAAATCCAAGCGGGGTAAAGGGTTTCAACAGCTTTTATCTAAGCCCAACTGATCCATAACATGAAAAACAAAAAAGTCCGTTTTTCATCAAAAGTCATGCTGAAAAAAATGGTGGGAACCGGTTTTAAAGTATGGTGACGTACTATCCAATGGTGCGCAGCCAATAAACCAAGTATTAACCAAATCCAAGCGGGGTAAAGGGTTTCAACAGCTTTTATCTAAGCCCAACTGATCCATAACATGAAAAACAAAAAAGTCCGTTTTTCATCAAAAGTCATGCTGAAAAAAATGGTGGGAACCGGTTTTAAAGTATGGTGACGTACTATCCAATGGTGCGCAGCCAATAAACCAAGTATTAACCAAATCCAAGCGGGGTAAAGGGTTTCAACAGCTTTTATCTAAGCCCAACTTATCCATAACATGAAAAAGAAAAAAGTCCGTTTTTCATCAAAAGTCATGCTGAAAAAAATGGTGGGAACCGGTTTTAAAGTATGGTGACGTACTATCCAATGGTGCGCAGCCAATAAACCAAGTATTAACCAAATCCAAGCGGGGTAAAGGGTTTCAACAGCTTTTATCTAAGCCCAACTGATCCATAACATAAAAAACAAAAAAGTCCGTTTTTCATCAAAAGTCATGCTGAAAAAAATGGTGGGAACCGGTTTTAAAGTATGGTGACGTACTATCCAATGGTGCGCAGCCAATAAACCAAGTATTAACCAAATCCAAGCGGGGTAAAGGGTTTCAACAGCTTTTATCTAAGCCCAACTGATCCATAACATGAAAAACAAAAAAGTCCGTTTTTCATCAAAAGTCATGCTGAAAAAAATGGTGGGAACCGGTTTTAAAGTATGGTGACGTACTATCCAATGGTGCGCAGCCAATAAACCAAGTATTAACCAAATCCAAGCGGGGTAAAGGGTTTCAACAGCTTTTATCTAAGCCCAACTGATCCATAACATGAAAAACAAAAAAGTCCGTTTTTCATCAAAAGTCATGCTGAAAAAAATGGTGGGAACCGGTTTTAAAGTATGGTGACGTACTATCCAATGGTGCGCAGCCAATAAACCAAGTATTAACCAAATCCAAGCGGGGTAAAGGGTTTCAACAGCTTTTATCTAATCCCAACTGATCCATAACATGAAAAACAAAAAAGTCCGTTTTTCATCAAAAGTCATGCTGAAAAAAATGGTGGGAACCGGTTTTAAAGTATGGTGACGTACTATCCAATGGTGCGCAGCCAATAAACCAAGTATTAACCAAATCCAAGCGGGGTAAAGGGTTTCAACAGCTTTTATCTAAGCCCAACTGATTCATAACATGAAAAACAAAAAAGTCCGTTTTTCATCAAAAGTAGCAGCAGAGAGGGTGAATCCTACAACGTTTTTAGACAAAATTTGATTGAAATCCTAAAACGATCCGTCCTATAATCTCATTTTAACCAAAAAAAGGGCGAACCCTACAACGTTTTTAGACAAAAAAAATTGATTGAATCCTTAAAACGATCCGTAGGATTTCGTTGAAATCTACGAAATCTCATTTTAATTAAAAAAATGAAAACGAAGATTTTTACGATTTTTTAATTAATTTTGGTCGCAACTTGTTGTCATCCACCCTCTCTGCTGCTATGGGTTAACAAAAAATAATAAATGATTTGATCCAGTCTTTATGATGGAAGTCTTTAGGACGAAAATCATTTATGATCTCACAAACAAACTAATCACTAACACCTCCTCTTGTAGATCAATTAGATTATTGGACTGATCTGTGAGTTTGAAATTAATTCTGGTTAACGAATTATTATGGCATCGCATGTAGACAGGATTAATTGGGTTTTCAATAATTAGGTATCCTGGAGGAGCTGTTGGTGCAAACGAATAAAGAATATATCCTTGCTGAGCTTGATTTGATCGTTCTAAATTTATTTGATAGCTTCCTTCGATAACATCACATACTAAATTGATCGCAATCACTGAGGATATATTCACGTTGAACGGAGCGATATGCCTGCCGCCACCATCTGGATCATTATTATGTTTGAGGATTTTTATTTCCTGTGATGCTGTTTTTTTCCATGCATCATGAATTATTTTAAAACCAACATCGATGGTGTCACTGAGAAGTTTTTTTAGTTCCGGTACGTTGTATCCCGGTAGTTTGACTGTTGGAATATCTTTGACGGGGATATTAAGGTCTGTTGCAAATCTTGTTCTCGATAGGGGATTATTGTCATCTAATATATCCTGAATAATTTTTAGGTTAAATACTTCCATATCGTCGATAATTTTATTGCATGTTTCTACGACGCTGATAAATTCATCTCGGGTGAGAGAGCCGGATTTGAGAGATATTAACAACAGTGAAAAATCGTTATTCATCGCTGTGAAATTTTTAACGATTTTAGGTTTGTCAATAAAATGATATCCCTCTATTCTTTCCCCTGGCTTCTCGTTTCCAGTTGATCGGTATCCGAGACCAAAGAAATCTATAGTGATTGTGTGATCTTCATAACTCTTTATTGGATTATTAGGTTTTATCCTGTCGGTGATATAATCAGATTTTTGTGGTTCTGGTAAATCAACGGTTTTCCCCCCTGGTGGTAATTCAGGCCATCCCAGTACGGTCCTTATTGAGCTTTGATAGATATCTATGACGTATTCTTCTGAGTTTATCTCAATTGCGGATGATAGCGTCGGTTCATGAACTGTTATAGCGATTTTTGACTCTACTCCAGTAATCGATTTTATTCTACGCGCGAATTCATTATTGATTTGTTCGATTTGATATGACCCTGTTGGTATCGAAACGACGTTCCAGTCTGGGGTTCCGTCGTCTTTATTTTTATTTGCAAATACCAGTGAATTATTGGGTTGTTGACCACCAAATGATTTTGATCTGATATTAGGCCAACTGTGATACACTCGTAATTTTGCTAGCGCTATCTCCTTCACTGGAACCGGAGAGGGGAAATTCACACTGAATTCTGGATTCGTTGATGTTATTGATATCATGCTTGTTTGTACTGGGTTCGTGTTCTCCACTATTCGTTGAAGTAATTCCTGCGGTGTCGTCATTGTTATTATACTCATGTTGTATTTCTAATTTTGGTATCGAGGAATCATAAATACTGACCATCACTGAGAACTCACAATCTGGTAATGTTGATATTATTGAGATCATTTTGTTTTTTGGGTTCGTGTTTTCTAATTCCATCGATGTTGTCATTGTTATTATACTCATGTTGTTGCTCTAATTTCGATATCGCGGAATCAAAAATACTGACCATCGCTGAGAATTCACTATCTGATATAATCGTATTATCGAGTGACGACGCTATCATCAATGATAACTGCGAATATGCGGTTGATGCAATATGAAATTGAAGTAAGTAATTCTGCAGTTTGCGTTGGCTGCATGATGATATCCTTTTTGCTATCCCGGTTGATATACCCCCGATTGTAGCCAACGCAGAAATGCAAATTGGAACTACGACCGGGGCAATCATTGTAACCGATGCAAGTATTATTCCGGCGCCAGTGAGAATGCTTGACACCGAGTACATAATAACATCAATTGCGGTGATTCCTCGTCGGTATTTTTTTATTTTTATTTGATACTCCTCGGCGAGGGTTTTGAGTCTAGTCTGAAATTCTCTGACCTGATCATAGCGACATTGCGTTGATGAAATCATTGTTATTTTAAAAAAGCTAGCGTTTTCAATTGTGAAATCCTTTCAATTTAGTTATTTACTTAAATCCGCTACGAATTCAACATACCAGGTTACTGAAACCCCAATCAAATTTTTATCAGTAGCTGTGATTGTGAACTTTTCAGTTGTATTCTTGTCGATGATCGTTGAAATCGTATTATTGACCCCGGATGAACTGGACGATGAAATATTAAATTGACTCAATGGTGTCACTAGTGTTAATCGATAAATACCCTTAACGGTTGCAGTGATATCTAATTTGTTGTTTGCAGGTGTCCACTCAAATGATCCGTGTTGGATTGTATATACTACGTTGTTGGTTTTCTCATGAGGAATTTTTGTTTTTTCAATGATTGTTATCATCCTCGAAAAATCACCTTTGACGGCTTCGATGAAGTTTTTCGTCTCATCGATGGATTTTTTAATATCAGGGAGTTTTATTTCTATTTTATCCAACTGGGTTCCAATAAATTTATCAATGATATTTCTACGAAAAACTGAAAACTGTTTTCCGTTTTCTTCAATTTTAGATTCAAGTGTTGTTAGTACAAACAGAGAATTGTTTAACTCATCGTTGATAGTTTTTAATCGATCTGTAATCGTCGAAACGATTACACCCGGTTTGAGTTTACCCTGATCGGAAAATAACGCAACGGTGTTCTCGATTGCGTTTTGTTGTTTAACCAAAATATCATCCAGAGAAATATTACTGGTTTTCAATTTACCCTGTTTGTCTTGAAATACAACTATTTCATTAGGATCAACATTTGTTAAGTTCAACGTCTCAGCTATTTCATCTTTGATTAGTTTTTTTACATCCTTGACAGAATCAGGTGGTGCAGTGCCATCGGGTTTGGGTTTCAAAGATCTCCCCCAAATATCAATCATGTTATTGTAAAACTCTTTCTCTCTTTAAAATCGTTTCGATTTCCAGCGATTACTAGTGTATTCATTCACGACAACATGTGGTGGTTTTCCGCTTGGGTTACTCAAGGAGTTAGAAATAGCGTTAAGGACATTTAATACTTCGCTGCCACATATTGGTGGGTCATTCATTTGTTGTGTTGGTAGCGTAGAATACCAAGTCTTCATTGGAAGGGTTTTTATATAACGCAAAAACTCTTTTGGTGGGGCTAATCCATATGAATCAAAATAGACAATCCCACGTGGATCAATAGCGTATGTAACCCAGTGAGTTCCGGGTCCGGTGCTGTTATCTAAATTAATGATTCCGGTTTCAACGCTGTTTGGTTGATGTGGTAATTGATCTTTCATAAAGACACCTCTGAAGTTTTTAATCGCTAGTTTTTTAGCAGCATCCATTAAATCAAAATTGGACATTGGAACCATAGGTTCGGAAATCGAAGATTTCTGAATTAATAAATCGTTCCTGGTAGTCTTAGACCCTTTCCGCTGTACCACGAATACGGGGTTCCTGGTAGTCTTAGACCCAATCCGTGAACGGATCGTCCCTTTTTTTTATATCCTTTCCCAGTTGCCTTCTTTAGTGCCATTCCTGCTGCAGTACCAACGGCTCCTAACGCTGCCGCTTTAGCCACCGCTGGGGCAGCCGCTGCAATCAATGCTGGTATCGCAGCTAACAACGGGAATATACCGCCTGTTTTAATCATATTTTTGATAGCAGCCGCAGAGAGAGTAATCTGAACACCTTTTTTGGCTGCAAGTGCATCATTGAAATGTTTCACCTGACGAGTTGTCAGCGATAGTTTATTTGCACCACCAGTCATTTGGTTGGGTTTCAACGTGATTGTGGTTCCACATCGCTTAGCCGATTCTGATTGCAATTTTTTTAATTGACCGGGAGTTAACGCAACACTAATAACACTATATGACATTATACATAATAGATTGATTCTAAATCGAGAAAATCGTTTACGATTTCAATTACATGTTTTTGAAAATCAAAGATTTTCTACTGGGGCATCTACCACTCTCATTCTTCCACCAACACCTTCAAGTAGCATTGATTTGTCGCTGAGAATGACAGCAACCGCTCTATAATCAGCAATAGCACCACGAGTCACATTAGCTCTAAAATGTATATCAACGACAGATTGTCTCATCAAATCGAGATGTTCCAGTGAGAAGTAATACATCGGATACAGATTTTTAAAGTCGTATTGTGATATTTGCAAACCAGTATCCACATTTTGGTCGCGTGCCATAAATGACAACAGACGATGATAAACTCGTGCGATATGATTTTCTGTGTAATTAAGTTGTATATCCTCGGATGGTTCCTGTTGGCCGTTTATTCTCAGTGAGACGTCTTTCACACCTAATTGATCAAATATCATATGGCTGAAGAGTTGATTGCCAACTCGTGAGTTATCCTGTAACGCAATAAATATATGACGTGGCGCAGCAACACCTTGTTTTGATGCTAGATTCCACGTGAATAACCCGTTGATATTTGATTGCTTCACATCTGTACTCACTGATAACCAACTCAACAACGACTTTCCTCCTTGGTCCATAAATGATAGCAATCGTTCTTCTGCGGTGATTGCTGGAGTCAACACTGGCATCCACAATGATATTTTTGTTAAATTGACTTTACCGGCATCAGTATTTGGATTTGCATTGTCTGCTGGAATCCTCCAGATTGCGTCATTATCATCACTCTTTCGTACAAGCGATACTGTATGCTTCGCTCCATAGATAACTTTTCTGACGTTTCTACAGAATCCAAATATATGATGCAGTGGAATCGCGCATGAAAATGATTTACGCCCTACTCCCAACATTGAGTTTCGTGTTGCAGCTCCTAGATTGAAATTAGCATCGTTGTTTATAATCATATCCTCGGCATCAGCATCACTATTATCACGTTTTTTTGGTCGTCTTACAACAAATGGATTTCCTCCAGCGGTATTCTTACCATCTTTTGCAAACATCATAGAGGGTCCTGCTGATCTTGAATAATCATCAGAATATCTCGCTAACCCTATGATTGTTGTAGCCACATCAATATCACGATCTATCGACTCAATTTCTTTTCCATCAATGAGATATCTAGCACTCTCAAATAGCGCCATGATACCATTATTGACAAAACCGACTTGAGTACCAGCTGGATACGGTGCTGGTACAGCAGGAGTATCAGCAGCTGTTACAAGTTCTCCTTCTACTTCAATAAACGCTTCACAGGGTAGAAAGTATTTACTGGTATCATGGACTTGAAGATCAATTCTTGCTCGACTATTTGAGTCTATGGCATGATAGGCGTAATATTGATAATCGCGTACAGAATCATCCTTGCCAACTGGGGCGTCTATATCAAATGCTGGATCACGTGACTGTTTGAACATTTTATTCTATTTATCAGAGTCTAAATCGCGATTTCCCATTTCATCGTCGTAGTTTTTTAAAGCCACTTCCTGCTATCATGTTTGCAATATTGCTTTGGTCGGGGGTTAAAACCATCGACGCTAATTTTTCATCTACTGCGTTATTTATAATTCTACTAACACTTGCAGGCATTTCCGCTGTAGACGGTAACGGTTTTGAAAATCCTTTGGATTTCATCCGTGATTTCACTAATGATGTTAATTTATTCTTCGCAGTTGAAAACGCTTTTCCAGCAAGATCTCCAACAGCACCAATACCCTTATCACGAATAACATCAATTGCTTTCATTCCTAATTGTTTAGCCAACGGCATCACTTTTGGAGCCATTCTCGCAAATAACCCTAAAATGGTATTGCCTAAACCATCTCCGTAGTATGCTCTATAAACCGGAAACCGTGAATTAACTACGTAGACGGGGGTTGGTTTATCATGATTGTAGTGTATGATCATTATTTGAAATCAGAAACAATTTTTCAATTGTAAAACAATTTATCAATTAATCACTGTGATACCCATTTGCTAACTCGTCAATGAAATCTCGATATGTGCTGATATCCATGATACCACCCTGAAATAACCGTCTACAGATATCAGCTGCTTCATTAATTATTTCCGGTGAGTTATTTCCAGCTCGGAACCCTCCTACAAGAACCTCTAATCGTGATATATCACTGAGAACACTATCAGGACATGAAATCCTTGGATTCTCACTGGAATCTCTTAATCCACTTCCGCTATAACCAGTTGCTTCATCCTGTTTTTCTTCATCCGTGGGTTGTAAATAACCAAGAAAATCATCATCATCACGTGGTATTTGTTGTTTTTTAGGTGAAAAAGATATTTTCTTTGCAGGTTGCTGTCGCCGCCTTTGCAATTTTTGCGGTTTTTGTTTTTGTTTAAACTCTTCGTATTGATTATACACGTGATCCACCTTATTGATATAATCAATATATGATGCACTATCTTTCTTAATCAGACCTTTTTCAGTTTTGATTTTATAGAATATATCAGCCCAGTGAGTTATATTTCTAACATATTTATGATGTTCTGGTTTCAACCATTTTTTTCTGTTTTCATAGGACGTAACAACAAGCGCAGGAATTTCTGCTGGATCAGTCTTATCAATTTCTGCTAACCCTTCTTCGTTAAATCTCACGAGTAAATCATCTACTGTTCTTTTTGATTCTATTTTTTGTACAGCCTGTTCTGTTTGTTCAGTTTTCGCTGCTATTTTTTCGAGTTCACCAATAACAGATTTCCCTGTCTCGGGAACATCCCCCCGTATAGCACGCTCTATCCCCTTCGTTGCTGTGGTTACCGGTTTAAACAATTCTTCAGATCCCGCAGCAAAATCAGTCTGAAAACTCTGTCGTTGTTGTAGTTTATTCCGTACAGAGTCACGAATTGGTACAAATCTCTTAATTGCATCTAATCGTTCACGAGCCAATCGGGTTGTTAATGCTTCATTGACCATTATTTGAAATCAGAAACAATTTTTCAATTGTAAAACAATTTTTCAATCCCGACCTAACACCAGTGACAAAGTCACCGTGGAAGTGTTTTAACAGCTCTATCAATGATGAGGAAAGTATCATAATTGTATATAAAATAATTAATACTGATAGTTTCCTCACTTTTTTGACATGTCGGATGATTTTTGATACGGTCATGGAAGTGTTTTAACAGCTCTATCATTGATGAGGGAACTATCAAAATTGTATATAAAAATAATTAATACTGATAGTTCCCTCACTTTTTTGACATGTCGGATGATTTTTGATACCACCATGGAAGTGTTATTTCATCCTATCATTGATGGCGAAAGTATCATAATTGTATATAAAAATAATTAATACTGATACTTTCGCCACTTTTCTATTTCTAAAAAAAATGATTAATGGTCGGGCAATCAAATATGATAAATGGTCGGTCACAATCAAATAATGATAAATGGTCAATCAAAATTGTTCATTTTCTTGAATTAACGCCCGTAGGTGTCTAACTTTAGAATTAACCTCCTTTTTCAATTCGTATTCGTACCCCAATTCTTTTCGTATTCGTTCTACGATGGTATACAACGGAGCGAACACACTTACGTCACTGGAAAATGCGAGAGAGTCCTTAATAGAATTCTGAATTCTTTTGATGAGTGCATACTTCTTTGGTAGCATATATTTATTGTTGTTAACTCCGTATTCTATATCCTGAAAATCAGACATGATTTGATCAGGATTTAACCCATCTGATAGTTCAATATCCCAACCTTTCAATTTTGAAATCTCGGATATGATGCTATTCATGTTTTCAGAATTCATTATTCTATAATAATGATATATTTCTAAATGAAAAATATGACGTATTAGACATAACTAAATCGAATTTTTTGTCCCGTCCCTTTTGAAATCGCAGATCGATAAATCCCCTCTGCAACTTTTCGTATTGAGGCTCTACAAATATCGAAGTGTCTACTGGCTTCATTCATTGATTGAAATACTTTTTCTTCGTTAGTTATCGTATTCAAAGATTTCACAGATCTCGCTTTTTTTGAACAAGTGCCAGTCTTTCCTCGTTTGGTATTCTCACTTTGTGTGATAGCCTGCAGATTTGATAAAGAATTGTTCTTTGGATTAGAATCGATATGATCAATAACAAAATCATCCTCGATCAATCCATAAAAACACTCAAATGCGAAACGATGATTGAGATAAGTTTTCGTTTCTTTTCCCTCCCTAACAGTAAACATCAAGTACCCTTGATTATTCACAGAACCAACTGGTTTCTTCAGTTTGCGGTTTCTTACAACACCATCACTGGATGCTTCATAATTTGTGATCACAGGGTGCTGTCTGAATTCTTGGTTCATTCGTATACATAATACTATTGTTTGTCTAATTCATTGTTTGGTTTAATGATAAATCTTTCGATGTAGTCTTGAGGAGTTCTTATGATTTTATCCCTGACTCTGTCAAGGATACTGACTTTATCAGTGTCAGCGTCAGGGTCATAATTTCTGATTGATTGTCTATTTTTTATTCTTTTATCATAATAACGCTTCAACTCCCTGTATCGCTTACCACCGCAATTCAAACACAACTGAGATTTTCCCCTGACCCCAACCCCACATCGAATACAGGGTAACGGACCAAGGCTTCCACGACGAAAGCTTTGCATATGATACCCACAGAACTCATTTCTGCATGATTTGTTACACGGGGTTATTGATCCAATCATAAGCCACTTACAGTGATTCATTATATAAAAATCTTTCATTTAAATGCTTGTTTTAATTATAGAATGATTGAATTAAGGAAAACGCCTTCGAAAAATGCTGAATTCAATGCTGATAAGGAGTTTAAGAGATTATTGAAAATCAGTCCTAGATTTAATCTCGATAGACCCAAAAAACGTATCAAACGTCCAAGAGACGGAAACATGAAAGAGTTTAAGAGATTATTGAAAATCAGTCCTAGATTTAATCTCGATAGACCCAAAAAACGTATCAAACGTCCAAGAGACGGAAACATGAAAGAGTTTAAGAGATTATTGAAAATCAGTCCTAGATTTAATCTCGATAGACCCAAAAAACGTATCAAACGTCCAAGAGACGGAAACATGAAAGAGTTTAAGAGATTATTGAAAATCAGTCCTAGATTTAATCTCGATAGACCCAAAAAACGTATCAAATTTAATCTCGATAAACCCAAAATCCTTCGGATTTCAAAAGCGTCCAAGAAATTATCCTGGAAAGATGCTCAATTCAATCTCGATATAGTTTCTAATACACCAAAGAATACAATTCTTGATAAAGCCATGATTAGTAAAATCAGAGATTGTTTTAATGAATTCAAACGTGATGGAGCATCCTATTGTTGGTCAACATTTCGAATTGATGGTGTTGTTGACGCTACCATGAATGATGAAAAAGCAGCAGTGATAATTTCACGTGTTGGGGAAAAACGGTATTTTTTCCGAATCAAATTCATTATTGAAGTCGATGGCAAATGGATTATTAGGGATAAATTTGAACCAATCCTCAAGAATAAAAAAGCTGTCATTGTGAGTAGAGATTCCAAACCAGGAATTCTAACCGGCATTGACAAACCATACTACGAAAGATCTTATCCCGTAACAGCAATGGTTTATGGGCTATATCCGTTAAATGATAAACCCGATATCGCAAAACTAGCTCCTATGAAATATTCGTCAGGGCTTAATTGTGTAGCAACACGGGTAATGGAGCACTTCACAAATGCATCCCGAGGAAATAAACTAACTGATCTGCGACGTAGGAAAATAACCGAGTGGGAACTGACAGTGAAACAGCATGGTGCAAAGATTTCTGATATAGCTAAGTTAGAAACATCATTAAGATTTCCAATAACAGTTATGACGATAACCGGAGAGGTTTTATACGAACCGAAATATAACAAAAATGGAGCACCAATACAGATTATTGATCATAACAAACACGCGTGGACACCTGCGGTAACAGTATTTCCACGAGAACGAACCGTGAAATATATCCCACCGGAATTTTCCGGGGATGTTTTCTATGAAGAGAGATTATTTGATGCTATTCATGCGTTGTGTAAGGATGATCCTGTGTCAGTGTGGTTACTTAGAAGTGATGAAGATCCCGAAATAGGATTCGATCAATTTGTAAAACCAAATGGTGAATTATATCGCGTTGAAGAATTAGATAACAGAATGAGAAAAATCGCTAGTGATTTTTCACCGGAGAATTCCCATGAAAAACTACTCACGGATAGTTTTACTATTCCATCAGTGGTAGCTCACTTCGCAAGAGAAAAAAACTCATGGCGTCCAACACGAAGTGATTTTCTTGAGGATGTTAAATTGAGTTGCGTCGAATATTCCCATGGAGGACTGTGGAATACGAAATACTCACGTGATGGTATGATTTCAATTGATATATCCGCGTGTTACCCCGGAAGTTTTCTCGGATATGGGGAATGCGCTGAGTACTTCAAACGATTTGGACACCCCACGCATGAAATGACTCGTGTTGCGATTAATGGACCATTACCTGATTTTGATTTAACCGGATTCGCTCGTGTGATATCATTTGAATTAGCTACAGGGTTACATCCGTGTAGTTATGTTTGGCTCGGTAGACACCTATCTGAAAAGGCCTGGATGCCAATAGTGCTATTGAGATATATGATTGATTGTGGTATGCTAATATCGTTGATTGTTTCCGAGGCTATTATATGCTATCGAGCTCAGAAAGAAGTTTGGCTACCACAACCCGATCTAGATCGTATAATCAGCGAACAGCGAAAACAATTCCCTGATGGAAATTCTTCGAATTTTAGTGAAGAACAAATCATGAATTTGTCTATGAAGTTATTTGAAATTAAAAAAGAACAAGCAAAAGATTTTGGACGAAGAATAATCGGTAAATTCACTCAAGGTGGACGGTACGACAACGCAAAATATTCTTCGCGGTTGATCATAGATATCGCTGAATACGATTTTATTGTAGCGGATTTAATGAAGCAGGGAAAACTTGTATCCCGTAAGGATGCTTTTCTATCTAATGGTGAGAAAATGGGTACGGTTGTTACCTACTGTGATGGATATAATTCCCAGTACACACATTTGAGAAGTTCAATGCTAGCCTATGCTTCTATTAATCTATTTTCTATGATAAATAGATTTCCTAATACCGCGGTTAGAGTGGCCACTGATTCGATGTATATACACAATAAGTACAAATCAGCTGTAGCTAAATTCACAGATCCCGAAGAAAATTGGGGGCGTTGGCGATTTAAAAAGGAGATGCTACATGAGTATTGTGAATCGGCAGACGTTGCCATGGATGATAAATATCTTTGTTGTAACCGTATTGAAAATCAATCAGAATTTTCTAATGCACCACCGGTATCTGATCCAATCTGTAGATATAAAACAGTTTATTTAAACGGTTGTGGTGGGTCAGGAAAGACAACTCGTGCAATTGAATTATTTCGTCGGTCAACCATGATTGTGCTAACACCGACTCACAGACTCGCCAGAGAGATGATACAACGAGGGGTAAATGCCTGTACTTACCATAGTTTCTTTCGATGGAAGGGTGACAAATGGACTCCTGAGCGTATGGGTGATAAATTCATTCCTGAAATCATAATTTGGGATGAAATATGCACAGTGTCATTAGATGTATTACAAATATTTCTTGAGTGGTTGTTAAAGAAAAACACAAAAGTCGTCATGTGCGGTGATCACGGCCAACCACCACCATTTGTCGGTGCATCTCCACATGAATGGCTAAGGGGTTTTGTAGACTACTATGAAGAAATCACCACTGATTATAGATCAATTGATGAACGATTACGAGAATTCAAATCGCTAATTAGATTACAACCGGATAGAATCCAATGCGAAATAGCGCGTGAAGTGATTTCAGAAACTCAAATAAACGATTTCTGGGAAACATGGAGACCAAATGATTTGATAATTGCAAGTAGAAAAATAGTCAGGGATACACTTCAGATGAAGTTATTTGAATTGCATAAAGAAAAATTTGCAACGCTTCCAGTACCCCTTTGTTATAGGCCATCGGATACACGAAAACAGAATATTGAAGTTGATATTCCAGGACAGAGTGAAAAACAAATTCTCGTATTAAATGATATTGTGCTGGTTGATATCAATGTCGTTGAAGATGCATTGCGTGCTAATAAATCCCCGTGGACTCTAGGATACGCAGCAACAATACACTCTTCACAGGGATTGACTATATCGGATACAATTGTTTGGATGGTGGATAATCACATCGAATGGTCGAATTTAGTCTATCTCGCAGTATCCAGAGTACGAAGAATAAATCAACTTCGAAGAGTTGTCCTCAATGATGAAATCATTGGTGATGATAATGACACCACAATAAATGATATTGATGTTAGCATCATTAATAAAAAACTCTCCGGTTACAAACAACAGGACAAAAAAAAAACAACGAGAATTTGATATTGATGCTAAATTAATAATTACGCTGAAACAACAACAGAATAATCACTGCGCGAGTTGCAATTGTATAATGCGTTGGAAGTATTCGGATAAGGATCCTCGCCAATTTACCGTAGACAGAAAAAATAACAGTCTCGGTCATGTCAGAAATAATGTGATGTTGACTTGTCTTGAGTGCAATAGACGCAACGGTGCTAGTTAAGACCATGCGGTGGCAATTGAGTATCCTCGGGAATTACCTGTAGTTGTTGTCGAGTAAAACCCCGCTGAGGGGCAGTTGAATCCAGTTTATAGACTGGAGGTCTACCAGTTGATCGTGTTATACTAGATATCTTGTGTGCAGTGACGCTCCAAATAGGATCGGTAGCCCTTTTTCTACCCCCTTCAAGCTCTCCTGGTTCGTATAAGTACCTCACAATGACATTACTACCAAGAATTGGTTCTTTGAAATCTTTTTGTGGTTGTACGGGTATTGACTTCTTTTTAATCGCGTTGATAGGTTTCATGTTGATTGTTCTAGTAATCTCGTTATTCAGTGCAGTAATCACAGATGGTAATCTTTTAACCCATTCACGGGATCGCTTTTCTTGAATGAATTCTTTTGCGTATTGATATCCAAATAACCGCTCAGCAATCGTCCGATTAAATCGTTCTACAATGGCCTGATCGCGATGTAGCGCAGTATGCCCTCGTCGTATGGTGACATTATGATGTTTCATTGTAGATAATACTGCACCCTGAAATTCCTTGCCAGGATCAACCTGCAATAGATTTGGCCAGTGCAGAGGACCTCGTCGATAAATCCTTTCAAATGCAGAAGCGACTTCAGTGGCTGATTTTGTTTTTAACGGTTCTGCTTCTTTGTATCGACTTGCAATATCAACTACGGTTAGCGCGTATTTGTAACCACGATCATGTGGCAGAAATAATATATCAGCCTGATGAACTTCATTAGGAGCGGTCACATCAAAATGCGAGAATTGAATTTGTTTAGGCGGTGGTAGATAAATTTGCCATAGTGCCTGTTTGGATAACCAATTAGCCGCAGTGGTTTTTTTCACTTTTGCAGCGCTAGCGAGTTTATGGACTGCTGATTTACCCCTCCAGTATCCTCTTGGGGAATAATAAATTAATTCCATATTATTAATTACCGGCACCTAACATCAATTTACTTTTCATAGCCGATTTTATTAAAAATGAAGCCAATTTTTCTTTGAAGGATTTATCAGGAATAGCATTTAACGCATGAATTAATTTCACATCTGCTAGATGCCTGTGTTGCAGATTGCTGCTTTTATAAGCAACATCATGAAGGTGACAGGCCTTATCAATGGCGTTTATTGGTTCTTCACCGGGGTTGGGTTGATTTTGATTATTGAGTCTGATATCAAGTCTGGTTCCCGGTCCACAGTAGCTATATCCGGGAAGGTGCTTTTCTCCCGGGTACTTTGCCCATGGGGTTCCAGGGAGCTTTGCCAATTTGGCTGCGATATCACCTCCTCGTTTTTTTTTAAATCAGATTTCATAGACACAAATCTAAATTTCTTTGTACCACATTGCATGCATTTACCAGAAAGCGCTGATCGGTTATTTTTAGTTGTAACTGTCGTCACATCATCTGTGCCAGTACGCGTTTTGCACTTCACACAATATAGATCCATAATTTATGTATAGAAATATGGATATAATTGATTTTTCAGCGACTAAAACAAGAGAACCAATTAAGCATCATGCAGCGCTACCAAACTCTATCCGGATGATTATAATCGGGCCATCTGGATCCGGTAAAACGCAATTGTTGCTCAATTTAATAATGAGATGGATGAAGTGGGATAAGTTGTATTTAATTGCTCCTAGCGTAGATGATCAACGATGTTATGAAGTGCTAAAAGATTTTAATGAAAACGCTTCAGAAATTAGCGGTGAGAACGCCATTGATTTTATAACCGATATCGATGAAGCACCGAGTATTGATGATATTGATGGAGATATTAACAATTTAGTCGTATACGACGATATAATGTTGGATAAACAAAAAAATCCTGCTAGGATCTTTTCCCGGGGGCGTCACAAAAACACTGACGTGATATATGTCACTCAACGCTACACTCAGGTTCCAAAAGTCATCAGAGATAATTGCAATATTCTTTCTGTATTCAACGGCGTTGATACTCATCCTCTTAGAAATATATGGCAGACATGGTGTTCTGATATGGACTTCAATCAATTTCGAGATTTCTTTAGTCATGCTCAGTCGACTCCGCACGGATTCGCAACAATAAATTTGCATGATCCTCGGACACGATATCGTATCGGACTGGATCAAATATTCGGTTGAAATCATTTATTATTTTTTGTTAACCCATAGCAGCAGAGAGGGTGGATGACAACAAGTTGCGACCAAAATTAATTAAAAAATCGTAAAAATCTTCGTTTTCATTTTTTTAATTAAAATGAGATTTCGTAGATTTCAACGAAATCCTACGGATCGTTTTAAGGATTCAATCAATTTTTTTTGTCTAAAAACGTTGTAGGGTTCGCCCTTTTTTTGGTTAAAATGAGATTATAGGACGGATCGTTTTAGGATTTCAATCAAATTTTGTCTAAAAACGTTGTAGGATTCACCCTCTCTGCTGCTAAAGTCATGCTGAAAAAAATGGTGGGAACCGGTTTTAAAGTATGGTGACGTACTATCCAATGGTGCGCAGCCAATAAACCAAGTATTAACCAAATCCAAGCGGGGTAAAGGGTTTCAACAGCTTTTATCTAAGCCCAACTGATCCATAACATGAAAAACAAAAAAGTCCGTTTTTCATCAAAAGTCATGCTGAAAAAAATGGTGGGAACCGGTTTTAAAGTATGGTGACGTACTATCCAATGGTGCGCAGCCAATAAACCAAGTATTAACCAAATCCAAGCGGGGTAAAGGGTTTCAACAGCTTTTATCTAAGCCCAACTGATCCATAACATGAAAAACAAAAAAGTCCGTTTTTCATCAAAAGTCATGCTGAAAAAAATGGTGGGAACCGGTTTTAAAGTATGGTGACGTACTATCCAATGGTGCGCAGCCAATAAACCAAGTATTAACCAAATCCAAGCGGGGTAAAGGGTTTCAACAGCTTTTATCTAAGCCCAACTGATCCATAACATGAAAAACAAAAAAGTCCGTTTTTCATCAAAAGTCATGCTGAAAAAAATGGTGGGAACCGGTTTTAAAGTATGGTGACGTACTATCCAATGGTGCGCAGCCAATAAACCAAGTATTAACCAAATCCAAGCGGGGTAAAGGGTTTCAACAGCTTTTATCTAAGCCCAACTGATCCATAACATGAAAAACAAAAAAGTCCGTTTTTCATCAAAAGTCATGCTGAAAAAAATGGTGGGAACCGGTTTTAAAGTATGGTGACGTACTATCCAATGGTGCGCAGCCAATAAACCAAGTATTAACCAAATCCAAGCGGGGTAAAGGGTTTCAACAGCTTTTATCTAAGCCCAACTGATCCATAACATGAAAAACAAAAAAGTCCGTTTTTCATCAAAAGTCATGCTGAAAAAAATGGTGGGAACCGGTTTTAAAGTATGGTGACGTACTATCCAATGGTGCGCAGCCAATAAACCAAGTATTAACCAAATCCAAGCGGGGTAAAGGGTTTCAACAGCTTTTATCTAAGCCCAACTGATCCATAACATGAAAAACAAAAAAGTCCGTTTTTCATCAAAAGTCATGCTGAAAAAAATGGTGGGAACCGGTTTTAAAGTATGGTGACGTACTATCCAATGGTGCGCAGCCAATAAACCAAGTATTAACCAAATCCAAGCGGGGTAAAGGGTTTCAACAGCTTTTATCTAAGCCCAACTGATCCATAACATGAAAAACAAAAAAGTCCGTTTTTCATCAAAAGTCATGCTGAAAAAAATGGTGGGAACCGGTTTTAAAGTATGGTGACGTACTATCCAATGGTGCGCAGCCAATAAACCAAGTATTAACCAAATCCAAGCGGGGTAAAGGGTTTCAACAGCTTTTATCTAAGCCCAACTGATCCATAACATGAAAAACAAAAAAGTCCGTTTTTCATCAAAAGTCATGCTGAAAAAAATGGTGGGAACCGGTTTTAAAGTATGGTGACGTACTATCCAATGGTGCGCAGCCAATAAACCAAGTATTAACCAAATCCAAGCGGGGTAAAGGGTTTCAACAGCTTTTATCTAAGCCCAACTGATCCATAACATGAAAAACAAAAAAGTCCGTTTTTCATCAAAAGTCATGCTGAAAAAAATGGTGGGAACCGGTTTTAAAGTATGGTGACGTACTATCCAATGGTGCGCAGCCAATAAACCAAGTATTAACCAAATCCAAGCGGGGTAAAGGGTTTCAACAGCTTTTATCTAAGCCCAACTGATCCATAACATGAAAAACAAAAAAGTCCGTTTTTCATCAAAAGTCATGCTGAAAAAAATGGTGGGAACCGGTTTTAAAGTATGGTGACGTACTATCCAATGGTGCGCAGCCAATAAACCAAGTATTAACCAAATCCAAGCGGGGTAAAGGGTTTCAACAGCTTTTATCTAAGCCCAACTGATCCATAACATGAAAAACAAAAAAGTCCGTTTTTCATCAAAAGTCATGCTGAAAAAAATGGTGGGAACCGGTTTTAAAGTATGGTGACGTACTATCCAATGGTGCGCAGCCAATAAACCAAGTATTAACCAAATCCAAGCGGGGTAAAGGGTTTCAACAGCTTTTATCTAAGCCCAACTGATCCATAACATGAAAAACAAAAAAGTCCGTTTTTCATCAAAAGTCATGCTGAAAAAAATGGTGGGAACCGGTTTTAAAGTATGGTGACGTACTATCCAATGGTGCGCAGCCAATAAACCAAGTATTAACCAAATCCAAGCGGGGTAAAGGGTTTCAACAGCTTTTATCTAAGCCCAACTGATCCATAACATGAAAAACAAAAAAGTCCGTTTTTCATCAAAAGTCATGCTGAAAAAAATGGTGGGAACCGGTTTTAAAGTATGGTGACGTACTATCCAATGGTGCGCAGCCAATAAACCAAGTATTAACCAAATCCAAGCGGGGTAAAGGGTTTCAACAGCTTTTATCTAAGCCCAACTGATCCATAACATGAAAAACAAAAAAGTCCGTTTTTCATCAAAAGTCATGCTGAAAAAAATGGTGGGAACCGGTTTTAAAGTATGGTGACGTACTATCCAATGGTGCGCAGCCAATAAACCAAGTATTAACCAAATCCAAGCGGGGTAAAGGGTTTCAACAGCTTTTATCTAAGCCCAACTGATCCATAACATGAAAAACAAAAAAGTCCGTTTTTCATCAAAAGTCATGCTGAAAAAAATGGTGGGAACCGGTTTTAAAGTATGGTGACGTACTATCCAATGGTGCGCAGCCAATAAACCAAGTATTAACCAAATCCAAGCGGGGTAAAGGGTTTCAACAGCTTTTATCTAAGCCCAACTGATCCATAACATGAAAAACAAAAAAGTCCGTTTTTCATCAAAAGTCATGCTGAAAAAAATGGTGGGAACCGGTTTTAAAGTATGGTGACGTACTATCCAATGGTGCGCAGCCAATAAACCAAGTATTAACCAAATCCAAGCGGGGTAAAGGGTTTCAACAGCTTTTATCTAAGCCCAACTGATCCATAACATGAAAAACAAAAAAGTCCGTTTTTCATCAAAAGTCATGCTGAAAAAAATGGTGGGAACCGGTTTTAAAGTATGGTGACGTACTATCCAATGGTGCGCAGCCAATAAACCAAGTATTAACCAAATCCAAGCGGGGTAAAGGGTTTCAACAGCTTTTATCTAAGCCCAACTGATCCATAACATGAAAAACAAAAAAGTCCGTTTTTCATCAAAAGTCATGCTGAAAAAAATGGTGGGAACCGGTTTTAAAGTATGGTGACGTACTATCCAATGGTGCGCAGCCAATAAACCAAGTATTAACCAAATCCAAGCGGGGTAAAGGGTTTCAACAGCTTTTATCTAAGCCCAACTGATCCATAACATGAAAAACAAAAAAGTCCGTTTTTCATCAAAAGTCATGCTGAAAAAAATGGTGGGAACCGGTTTTAAAGTATGGTGACGTACTATCCAATGGTGCGCAGCCAATAAACCAAGTATTAACCAAATCCAAGCGGGGTAAAGGGTTTCAACAGCTTTTATCTAAGCCCAACTGATCCATAACATGAAAAACAAAAAAGTCCGTTTTTCATCAAAAGTCATGCTGAAAAAAATGGTGGGAACCGGTTTTAAAGTATGGTGACGTA
This sequence comes from Unio pictorum, assembly GCA_030141615.1. Taxonomy (NCBI): domain Eukaryota; kingdom Metazoa; phylum Mollusca; class Bivalvia; order Unionida; family Unionidae; genus Unio; species Unio pictorum. The sequence continues at coordinate 76,617 of JARLTB010000356.1, forward strand.
CTATCCAATGGTGCGCAGCCAATAAACCAAGTATTAACCAAATCCAAGCGGGGTAAAGGGTTTCAACAGCTTTTATCTAAGCCCAACTGATCCATAACATGAAAAACAAAAAAGTCCGTTTTTCATCAAAAGTCATGCTGAAAAAAATGGTGGGAACCGGTTTTAAAGTATGGTGACGTACTATCCAATGGTGCGCAGCCAATAAACCAAGTATTAACCAAATCCAAGCGGGGTAAAGGGTTTCAACAGCTTTTATCTAAGCCCAACTGATCCATAACATGAAAAACAAAAAAGTCCGTTTTTCATCAAAAGTCATGCTGAAAAAAATGGTGGGAACCGGTTTTAAAGTATGGTGACGTACTATCCAATGGTGCGCAGCCAATAAACCAAGTATTAACCAAATCCAAGCGGGGTAAAGGGTTTCAACAGCTTTTATCTAAGCCCAACTGATCCATAACATGAAAAACAAAAAAGTCCGTTTTTCATCAAAAGTCATGCTGAAAAAAATGGTGGGAACCGGTTTTAAAGTATGGTGACGTACTATCCAATGGTGCGCAGCCAATAAACCAAGTATTAACCAAATCCAAGCGGGGTAAAGGGTTTCAACAGCTTTTATCTAAGCCCAACTGATCCATAACATGAAAAACAAAAAAGTCCGTTTTTCATCAAAAGTCATGCTGAAAAAAATGGTGGGAACCGGTTTTAAAGTATGGTGACGTACTATCCAATGGTGCGCAGCCAATAAACCAAGTATTAACCAAATCCAAGCGGGGTAAAGGGTTTCAACAGCTTTTATCTAAGCCCAACTGATCCATAACATGAAAAACAAAAAAGTCCGTTTTTCATCAAAAGTCATGCTGAAAAAAATGGTGGGAACCGGTTTTAAAGTATGGTGACGTACTATCCAATGGTGCGCAGCCAATAAACCAAGTATTAACCAAATCCAAGCGGGGTAAAGGGTTTCAACAGCTTTTATCTAAGCCCAACTGATCCATAACATGAAAAACAAAAAAGTCCGTTTTTCATCAAAAGTCATGCTGAAAAAAATGGTGGGAACCGGTTTTAAAGTATGGTGACGTACTATCCAATGGTGCGCAGCCAATAAACCAAGTATTAACCAAATCCAAGCGGGGTAAAGGGTTTCAACAGCTTTTATCTAAGCCCAACTGATCCATAACATGAAAAACAAAAAAGTCCGTTTTTCATCAAAAGTCATGCTGAAAAAAATGGTGGGAACCGGTTTTAAAGTATGGTGACGTACTATCCAATGGTGCGCAGCCAATAAACCAAGTATTAACCAAATCCAAGCGGGGTAAAGGGTTTCAACAGCTTTTATCTAAGCCCAACTGATCCATAACATGAAAAACAAAAAAGTCCGTTTTTCATCAAAAGTCATGCTGAAAAAAATGGTGGGAACCGGTTTTAAAGTATGGTGACGTACTATCCAATGGTGCGCAGCCAATAAACCAAGTATTAACCAAATCCAAGCGGGGTAAAGGGTTTCAACAGCTTTTATCTAAGCCCAACTGATCCATAACATGAAAAACAAAAAAGTCCGTTTTTCATCAAAAGTCATGCTGAAAAAAATGGTGGGAACCGGTTTTAAAGTATGGTGACGTACTATCCAATGGTGCGCAGCCAATAAACCAAGTATTAACCAAATCCAAGCGGGGTAAAGGGTTTCAACAGCTTTTATCTAAGCCCAACTGATCCATAACATGAAAAACAAAAAAGTCCGTTTTTCATCAAAAGTCATGCTGAAAAAAATGGTGGGAACCGGTTTTAAAGTATGGTGACGTACTATCCAATGGTGCGCAGCCAATAAACCAAGTATTAACCAAATCCAAGCGGGGTAAAGGGTTTCAACAGCTTTTATCTAAGCCCAACTGATCCATAACATGAAAAACAAAAAAGTCCGTTTTTCATCAAAAGTCATGCTGAAAAAAATGGTGGGAACCGGTTTTAAAGTATGGTGACGTACTATCCAATGGTGCGCAGCCAATAAACCAAGTATTAACCAAATCCAAGCGGGGTAAAGGGTTTCAACAGCTTTTATCTAAGCCCAACTGATCCATAACATGAAAAACAAAAAAGTCCGTTTTTCATCAAAAGTCATGCTGAAAAAAATGGTGGGAACCGGTTTTAAAGTATGGTGACGTACTATCCAATGGTGCGCAGCCAATAAACCAAGTATTAACCAAATCCAAGCGGGGTAAAGGGTTTCAACAGCTTTTATCTAAGCCCAACTGATCCATAACATGAAAAACAAAAAAGTCCGTTTTTCATCAAAAGTCATGCTGAAAAAAATGGTGGGAACCGGTTTTAAAGTATGGTGACGTACTATCCAATGGTGCGCAGCCAATAAACCAAGTATTAACCAAATCCAAGCGGGGTAAAGGGTTTCAACAGCTTTTATCTAAGCCCAACTGATCCATAACATGAAAAACAAAAAAGTCCGTTTTTCATCAAAAGTCATGCTGAAAAAAATGGTGGGAACCGGTTTTAAAGTATGGTGACGTACTATCCAATGGTGCGCAGCCAATAAACCAAGTATTAACCAAATCCAAGCGGGGTAAAGGGTTTCAACAGCTTTTATCTAAGCCCAACTGATCCATAACATGAAAAACAAAAAAGTCCGTTTTTCATCAAAAGTCATGCTGAAAAAAATGGTGGGAACCGGTTTTAAAGTATGGTGACGTACTATCCAATGGTGCGCAGCCAATAAACCAAGTATTAACCAAATCCAAGCGGGGTAAAGGGTTTCAACAGCTTTTATCTAAGCCCAACTGATCCATAACATGAAAAACAAAAAAGTCCGTTTTTCATCAAAAGTCATGCTGAAAAAAATGGTGGGAACCGGTTTTAAAGTATGGTGACGTACTATCCAATGGTGCGCAGCCAATAAACCAAGTATTAACCAAATCCAAGCGGGGTAAAGGGTTTCAACAGCTTTTATCTAAGCCCAACTGATCCATAACATGAAAAACAAAAAAGTCCGTTTTTCATCAAAAGTCATGCTGAAAAAAATGGTGGGAACCGGTTTTAAAGTATGGTGACGTACTATCCAATGGTGCGCAGCCAATAAACCAAGTATTAACCAAATCCAAGCGGGGTAAAGGGTTTCAACAGCTTTTATCTAAGCCCAACTGATCCATAACATGAAAAACAAAAAAGTCCGTTTTTCATCAAAAGTCATGCTGAAAAAAATGGTGGGAACCGGTTTTAAAGTATGGTGACGTACTATCCAATGGTGCGCAGCCAATAAACCAAGTATTAACCAAATCCAAGCGGGGTAAAGGGTTTCAACAGCTTTTATCTAAGCCCAACTGATCCATAACATGAAAAACAAAAAAGTCCGTTTTTCATCAAAAGTCATGCTGAAAAAAATGGTGGGAACCGGTTTTAAAGTATGGTGACGTACTATCCAATGGTGCGCAGCCAATAAACCAAGTATTAACCAAATCCAAGCGGGGTAAAGGGTTTCAACAGCTTTTATCTAAGCCCAACTGATCCATAACATGAAAAACAAAAAAGTCCGTTTTTCATCAAAAGTCATGCTGAAAAAAATGGTGGGAACCGGTTTTAAAGTATGGTGACGTACTATCCAATGGTGCGCAGCCAATAAACCAAGTATTAACCAAATCCAAGCGGGGTAAAGGGTTTCAACAGCTTTTATCTAAGCCCAACTGATCCATAACATGAAAAACAAAAAAGTCCGTTTTTCATCAAAAGTCATGCTGAAAAAAATGGTGGGAACCGGTTTTAAAGTATGGTGACGTACTATCCAATGGTGCGCAGCCAATAAACCAAGTATTAACCAAATCCAAGCGGGGTAAAGGGTTTCAACAGCTTTTATCTAAGCCCAACTGATCCATAACATGAAAAACAAAAAAGTCCGTTTTTCATCAAAAGTCATGCTGAAAAAAATGGTGGGAACCGGTTTTAAAGTATGGTGACGTACTATCCAATGGTGCGCAGCCAATAAACCAAGTATTAACCAAATCCAAGCGGGGTAAAGGGTTTCAACAGCTTTTATCTAAGCCCAACTGATCCATAACATGAAAAACAAAAAAGTCCGTTTTTCATCAAAAGTCATGCTGAAAAAAATGGTGGGAACCGGTTTTAAAGTATGGTGACGTACTATCCAATGGTGCGCAGCCAATAAACCAAGTATTAACCAAATCCAAGCGGGGTAAAGGGTTTCAACAGCTTTTATCTAAGCCCAACTGATCCATAACATGAAAAACAAAAAAGTCCGTTTTTCATCAAAAGTCATGCTGAAAAAAATGGTGGGAACCGGTTTTAAAGTATGGTGACGTACTATCCAATGGTGCGCAGCCAATAAACCAAGTATTAACCAAATCCAAGCGGGGTAAAGGGTTTCAACAGCTTTTATCTAAGCCCAACTGATCCATAACATGAAAAACAAAAAAGTCCGTTTTTCATCAAAAGTCATGCTGAAAAAAATGGTGGGAACCGGTTTTAAAGTATGGTGACGTACTATCCAATGGTGCGCAGCCAATAAACCAAGTATTAACCAAATCCAAGCGGGGTAAAGGGTTTCAACAGCTTTTATCTAAGCCCAACTGATCCATAACATGAAAAACAAAAAAGTCCGTTTTTCATCAAAAGTCATGCTGAAAAAAATGGTGGGAACCGGTTTTAAAGTATGGTGACGTACTATCCAATGGTGCGCAGCCAATAAACCAAGTATTAACCAAATCCAAGCGGGGTAAAGGGTTTCAACAGCTTTTATCTAAGCCCAACTGATCCATAACATGAAAAACAAAAAAGTCCGTTTTTCATCAAAAGTCATGCTGAAAAAAATGGTGGGAACCGGTTTTAAAGTATGGTGACGTACTATCCAATGGTGCGCAGCCAATAAACCAAGTATTAACCAAATCCAAGCGGGGTAAAGGGTTTCAACAGCTTTTATCTAAGCCCAACTGATCCATAACATGAAAAACAAAAAAGTCCGTTTTTCATCAAAAGTCATGCTGAAAAAAATGGTGGGAACCGGTTTTAAAGTATGGTGACGTACTATCCAATGGTGCGCAGCCAATAAACCAAGTATTAACCAAATCCAAGCGGGGTAAAGGGTTTCAACAGCTTTTATCTAAGCCCAACTGATCCATAACATGAAAAACAAAAAAGTCCGTTTTTCATCAAAAGTCATGCTGAAAAAAATGGTGGGAACCGGTTTTAAAGTATGGTGACGTACTATCCAATGGTGCGCAGCCAATAAACCAAGTATTAACCAAATCCAAGCGGGGTAAAGGGTTTCAACAGCTTTTATCTAAGCCCAACTGATCCATAACATGAAAAACAAAAAAGTCCGTTTTTCATCAAAAGTCATGCTGAAAAAAATGGTGGGAACCGGTTTTAAAGTATGGTGACGTACTATCCAATGGTGCGCAGCCAATAAACCAAGTATTAACCAAATCCAAGCGGGGTAAAGGGTTTCAACAGCTTTTATCTAAGCCCAACTGATCCATAACATGAAAAACAAAAAAGTCCGTTTTTCATCAAAAGTCATGCTGAAAAAAAAAGTATGGTGACGTACTATCCACTGTTGCGCAGCCAATAAACCAAGTATAACCAAATCCAAGCGGGGTAAAGGTTTCAACAGCTTTATCTAAGGCCCAACAGATCCATAACATGAAAAACAAAAAAGTCCGTTTTTCATCAATAAGTCATGCTGAAAAAAATGGTGTGAACCGGTTTTAAAGTATGGTGACGTTACTATCCAATGGTGCGCAGCCAATAAACCAAGTATTAACCAAATCCAAGCGGGGTATAGGGTTTCAAACAGCTTTTTTATCTATAGCCCAACTGATCCATAACATGAAAAACAAAAAAAGTCGTTTTTCATCAAAAAGTCATGCTGAAAAAAAATGGTGGGGAAACGGTTTTAAAGTATGGTGACGTACTATCCAAGGGTGCGCAGCCAATAAACCAAGTATTAACCAATCCAAGCGGGGTAAAGGGTTTTCAAACCAGCTTTTATCTAAGGCCAACTGATCCATAACATGAAAAACAAAAAAGTCCGTTTTTCATCAAAAGTCATGCTGAAAAAAATGGTGGGAACCGGTTTTAAAGTATGGTGACGTACTATCCAATGGTGCGCAGCCAATAAACCAAGTATTAACCAAATCCAAGCGGGGTAAAGGGTTTCAACAGCTTTTATCTAAGCCCAACTGATTCCATAACATGAAAAACAAAAAAGTCCGTTTTTCATCAAAAGTCATGCTGAAAAAAATGGTGGGAACCGGTTTTAAAGTATGGTGACGTACTATCCAATGGTGCGCAGCCAATAAACCAAGTATTAACCAAATCCAAGCGGGGTAAAGGGTTTCAACAGCTTTTATCTAAGCCCAACTGATCCATAACATGAAAAACAAAAAGTCCGTTTTTCATCAAAAGTCATGCTGAAAAAAAATGGTGGGAACCGGTTTTAAAGTATGGTGACGTACTATCCAATGGTGCGCAGCCAATAAACCAAGTATTAACCAAATCCAAGCGGGGTAAAGGGTTTCAACAGCTTTTATCTAAGCCCCAACTGATCCATAACATGAAAAACAAAAAAGTCCGTTTTTCATCAAAAGTCATGCTGAAAAAAATGGTGGGACCGGTTTTAAAGTATGGTGACGTACTATCCAATGGTGCGCAGCCAATAACCCAAGTATTAACCAAATCCAAAGCGGGGTAAAGGGTTTCAACAGCTTTTATCTAAGCCCAACTGATCCATAACATGAAAAACAAAAAAGTCCGTTTTTCATCAAAAGTCATGCTGAAAAAAATGGTGGGGAACCGGTTTTAAAGTATGGTGACGTACTATCCAATGGATGCGCAGCCAATAAACCAAGTATTAACCAAATCCAAGCGGGGTAAAGGGTTTCAACAGCTTTTATCTAAGCCCCAACTGATCCATAACATGAAAAACAAAAAAGTCCGTTTTTCATCAAAAGGTCATGCTGAAAAAAATGGGTGGAACCGGTTTTAAAGTATGGGTGACGTTACTATCCAATGGTGCGCAGCCAATAAACCAAGTATTAACCAAATCCAAGCGGGGTAAAGGGTTTTCAACAGCTTTTATCTAAGCCCAACTGATCCATAACATGAAAAACAAAAAAGTCCGTTTTTCATCAAAAGTCATGCTGAAAAAATGGTGGGAACCGGTTTTAAAGTATGGTGACGTACTATCCAATGGTGCGCAGCCAATAAACCAAGTATTAACCAAATCCAAGCGGGGTAAAGGGTTTCAACAGCTTTTATCTAAGCCCAACTGATCCATAACATGAAAAACAAAAAAGTCCGTTTTTCATCAAAAGTCATGCTGAAAAAAATGGTGGGAACCGGTTTTAAAGTATGGTGACGTACTATCCAATGGTGCGCAGCCAATAAACCAAGTATTAACCAAATCCAAGCGGGGTAAAGGGTTTCAACAGCTTTTATCTAAGCCCAACTGATCCATAACATGAAAAACAAAAAATCCATAACATGAAAAACAAAAAAGTCCGTTTTTCATCAAAAGTCATGCTGAAAAAAATGGTGGGAACCGGTTTTAAAGTATGGTGACGTACTATCCAATGGTGCGCAGCCAATAAACCAAGTATTAACCAAATCCAAGCGGGGTAAAGGGTTTCAACAGCTTTTATCTAAGCCCAACTGATCCATAACATGAAAAACAAAAAAGTCCGTTTTTCATCAAAAGTCATGCTGAAAAAAATGGTGGGAACCGGTTTTAAAGTATGGTGACGTACTATCCAATGGTGCGCAGCCAATAAACCAAGTATTAACCAAATCCAAGCGGGGTAAAGGGTTTCAACAGCTTTTATCTAAGCCCAACTGATCCATAACATGAAAAACAAAAAAGTCCGTTTTTCATCAAAAGTCATGCTGAAAAAAATGGTGGGAACCGGTTTTAAAGTATGGTGACGTACTATCCAATGGTGCGCAGCCAATAAACCAAGTATTAACCAAATCCAAGCGGGGTAAAGGGTTTCAACAGCTTTTATCTAAGCCCAACTGATCCATAACATGAAAAACAAAAAAGTCCGTTTTTCATCAAAAGTCATGCTGAAAAAAATGGTGGGAACCGGTTTTAAAGTATGGTGACGTACTATCCAATGGTGCGCAGCCAATAAACCAAGTATTAACCAAATCCAAGCGGGGTAAAGGGTTTCAACAGCTTTTATCTAAGCCCAACTGATCCATAACATGAAAAACAAAAAAGTCCGTTTTTCATCAAAAGTCATGCTGAAAAAAATGGTGGGAACCGGTTTTAAAGTATGGTGACGTACTATCCAATGGTGCGCAGCCAATAAACCAAGTATTAACCAAATCCAAGCGGGGTAAAGGGTTTCAACAGCTTTTATCTAAGCCCAACTGATCCATAACATGAAAAACAAAAAAGTCCGTTTTTCATCAAAAGTCATGCTGAAAAAAATGGTGGGAACCGGTTTTAAAGTATGGTGACGTACTATCCAATGGTGCGCAGCCAATAAACCAAGTATTAACCAAATCCAAGCGGGGTAAAGGGTTTCAACAGCTTTTATCTAAGCCCAACTGATCCATAACATGAAAAACAAAAAAGTCCGTTTTTCATCAAAAGTCATGCTGAAAAAAATGGTGGGAACCGGTTTTAAAGTATGGTGACGTACTATCCAATGGTGCGCAGCCAATAAACCAAGTATTAACCAAATCCAAGCGGGGTAAAGGGTTTCAACAGCTTTTATCTAAGCCCAACTGATCCATAACATGAAAAACAAAAAAGTCCGTTTTTCATCAAAAGTCATGCTGAAAAAAATGGTGGGAACCGGTTTTAAAGTATGGTGACGTACTATCCAATGGTGCGCAGCCAATAAACCAAGTATTAACCAAATCCAAGCGGGGTAAAGGGTTTCAACAGCTTTTATCTAAGCCCAACTGATCCATAACATGAAAAACAAAAAAGTCCGTTTTTCATCAAAAGTCATGCTGAAAAAAATGGTGGGAACCGGTTTTAAAGTATGGTGACGTACTATCCAATGGTGCGCAGCCAATAAACCAAGTATTAACCAAATCCAAGCGGGGTAAAGGGTTTCAACAGCTTTTATCTAAGCCCAACTGATCCATAACATGAAAAACAAAAAAGTCCGTTTTTCATCAAAAGTCATGCTGAAAAAAATGGTGGGAACCGGTTTTAAAGTATGGTGACGTACTATCCAATGGTGCGCAGCCAATAAACCAAGTATTAACCAAATCCAAGCGGGGTAAAGGGTTTCAACAGCTTTTATCTAAGCCCAACTGATCCATAACATGAAAAACAAAAAAGTCCGTTTTTCATCAAAAGTCATGCTGAAAAAAATGGTGGGAACCGGTTTTAAAGTATGGTGACGTACTATCCAATGGTGCGCAGCCAATAAACCAAGTATTAACCAAATCCAAGCGGGGTAAAGGGTTTCAACAGCTTTTATCTAAGCCCAACTGATCCATAACATGAAAAACAAAAAAGTCCGTTTTTCATCAAAAGTCATGCTGAAAAAAATGGTGGGAACCGGTTTTAAAGTATGGTGACGTACTATCCAATGGTGCGCAGCCAATAAACCAAGTATTAACCAAATCCAAGCGGGGTAAAGGGTTTCAACAGCTTTTATCTAAGCCCAACTGATCCATAACATGAAAAACAAAAAAGTCCGTTTTTCATCAAAAGTCATGCTGAAAAAAATGGTGGGAACCGGTTTTAAAGTATGGTGACGTACTATCCAATGGTGCGCAGCCAATAAACCAAGTATTAACCAAATCCAAGCGGGGTAAAGGGTTTCAACAGCTTTTATCTAAGCCCAACTGATCCATAACATGAAAAACAAAAAAGTCCGTTTTTCATCAAAAGTCATGCTGAAAAAAATGGTGGGAACCGGTTTTAAAGTATGGTGACGTACTATCCAATGGTGCGCAGCCAATAAACCAAGTATTAACCAAATCCAAGCGGGGTAAAGGGTTTCAACAGCTTTTATCTAAGCCCAACTGATCCATAACATGAAAAACAAAAAAGTCCGTTTTTCATCAAAAGTCATGCTGAAAAAAATGGTGGGAACCGGTTTTAAAGTATGGTGACGTACTATCCAATGGTGCGCAGCCAATAAACCAAGTATTAACCAAATCCAAGCGGGGTAAAGGGTTTCAACAGCTTTTATCTAAGCCCAACTGATCCATAACATGAAAAACAAAAAAGTCCGTTTTTCATCAAAAGTCATGCTGAAAAAAATGGTGGGAACCGGTTTTAAAGTATGGTGACGTACTATCCAATGGTGCGCAGCCAATAAACCAAGTATTAACCAAATCCAAGCGGGGTAAAGGGTTTCAACAGCTTTTATCTAAGCCCAACTGATCCATAACATGAAAAACAAAAAAGTCCGTTTTTCATCAAAAGTCATGCTGAAAAAAATGGTGGGAACCGGTTTTAAAGTATGGTGACGTACTATCCAATGGTGCGCAGCCAATAAACCAAGTATTAACCAAATCCAAGCGGGGTAAAGGGTTTCAACAGCTTTTATCTAAGCCCAACTGATCCATAACATGAAAAACAAAAAAGTCCGTTTTTCATCAAAAGTCATGCTGAAAAAAATGGTGGGAACCGGTTTTAAAGTATGGTGACGTACTATCCAATGGTGCGCAGCCAATAAACCAAGTATTAACCAAATCCAAGCGGGGTAAAGGGTTTCAACAGCTTTTATCTAAGCCCAACTGATCCATAACATGAAAAACAAAAAAGTCCGTTTTTCATCAAAAGTCATGCTGAAAAAAATGGTGGGAACCGGTTTTAAAGTATGGTGACGTACTATCCAATGGTGCGCAGCCAATAAACCAAGTATTAACCAAATCCAAGCGGGGTAAAGGGTTTCAACAGCTTTTATCTAAGCCCAACTGATCCATAACATGAAAAACAAAAAAGTCCGTTTTTCATCAAAAGTCATGCTGAAAAAAATGGTGGGAACCGGTTTTAAAGTATGGTGACGTACTATCCAATGGTGCGCAGCCAATAAACCAAGTATTAACCAAATCCAAGCGGGGTAAAGGGTTTCAACAGCTTTTATCTAAGCCCAACTGATCCATAACATGAAAAACAAAAAAGTCCGTTTTTCATCAAAAGTCATGCTGAAAAAAATGGTGGGAACCGGTTTTAAAGTATGGTGACGTACTATCCAATGGTGCGCAGCCAATAAACCAAGTATTAACCAAATCCAAGCGGGGTAAAGGGTTTCAACAGCTTTTATCTAAGCCCAACTGATCCATAACATGAAAAACAAAAAAGTCCGTTTTTCATCAAAAGTCATGCTGAAAAAAATGGTGGGAACCGGTTTTAAAGTATGGTGACGTACTATCCAATGGTGCGCAGCCAATAAACCAAGTATTAACCAAATCCAAGCGGGGTAAAGGGTTTCAACAGCTTTTATCTAAGCCCAACTGATCCATAACATGAAAAACAAAAAAGTCCGTTTTTCATCAAAAGTCATGCTGAAAAAAATGGTGGGAACCGGTTTTAAAGTATGGTGACGTACTATCCAATGGTGCGCAGCCAATAAACCAAGTATTAACCAAATCCAAGCGGGGTAAAGGGTTTCAACAGCTTTTATCTAAGCCCAACTGATCCATAACATGAAAAACAAAAAAGTCCGTTTTTCATCAAAAGTCATGCTGAAAAAAATGGTGGGAACCGGTTTTAAAGTATGGTGACGTACTATCCAATGGTGCGCAGCCAATAAACCAAGTATTAACCAAATCCAAGCGGGGTAAAGGGTTTCAACAGCTTTTATCTAAGCCCAACTGATCCATAACATGAAAAACAAAAAAGTCCGTTTTTCATCAAAAGTCATGCTGAAAAAAATGGTGGGAACCGGTTTTAAAGTATGGTGACGTACTATCCAATGGTGCGCAGCCAATAAACCAAGTATTAACCAAATCCAAGCGGGGTAAAGGGTTTCAACAGCTTTTATCTAAGCCCAACTGATCCATAACATGAAAAACAAAAAAGTCCGTTTTTCATCAAAAGTCATGCTGAAAAAAATGGTGGGAACCGGTTTTAAAGTATGGTGACGTACTATCCAATGGTGCGCAGCCAATAAACCAAGTATTAACCAAATCCAAGCGGGGTAAAGGGTTTCAACAGCTTTTATCTAAGCCCAACTGATCCATAACATGAAAAACAAAAAAGTCCGTTTTTCATCAAAAGTCATGCTGAAAAAAATGGTGGGAACCGGTTTTAAAGTATGGTGACGTACTATCCAATGGTGCGCAGCCAATAAACCAAGTATTAACCAAATCCAAGCGGGGTAAAGGGTTTCAACAGCTTTTATCTAAGCCCAACTGATCCATAACATGAAAAACAAAAAAGTCCGTTTTTCATCAAAAGTCATGCTGAAAAAAATGGTGGGAACCGGTTTTAAAGTATGGTGACGTACTATCCAATGGTGCGCAGCCAATAAACCAAGTATTAACCAAATCCAAGCGGGGTAAAGGGTTTCAACAGCTTTTATCTAAGCCCAACTGATCCATAACATGAAAAACAAAAAAGTCCGTTTTTCATCAAAAGTCATGCTGAAAAAAATGGTGGGAACCGGTTTTAAAGTATGGTGACGTACTATCCAATGGTGCGCAGCCAATAAACCAAGTATTAACCAAATCCAAGCGGGGTAAAGGGTTTCAACAGCTTTTATCTAAGCCCAACTGATCCATAACATGAAAAACAAAAAAGTCCGTTTTTCATCAAAAGTCATGCTGAAAAAAATGGTGGGAACCGGTTTTAAAGTATGGTGACGTACTATCCAATGGTGCGCAGCCAATAAACCAAGTATTAACCAAATCCAAGCGGGGTAAAGGGTTTCAACAGCTTTTATCTAAGCCCAACTGATCCATAACATGAAAAACAAAAAAGTCCGTTTTTCATCAAAAGTCATGCTGAAAAAAATGGTGGGAACCGGTTTTAAAGTATGGTGACGTACTATCCAATGGTGCGCAGCCAATAAACCAAGTATTAACCAAATCCAAGCGGGGTAAAGGGTTTCAACAGCTTTTATCTAAGCCCAACTGATCCATAACATGAAAAACAAAAAAGTCCGTTTTTCATCAAAAGTCATGCTGAAAAAAATGGTGGGAACCGGTTTTAAAGTATGGTGACGTACTATCCAATGGTGCGCAGCCAATAAACCAAGTATTAACCAAATCCAAGCGGGGTAAAGGGTTTCAACAGCTTTTATCTAAGCCCAACTGATCCATAACATGAAAAACAAAAAAGTCCGTTTTTCATCAAAAGTCATGCTGAAAAAAATGGTGGGAACCGGTTTTAAAGTATGGTGACGTACTATCCAATGGTGCGCAGCCAATAAACCAAGTATTAACCAAATCCAAGCGGGGTAAAGGGTTTCAACAGCTTTTATCTAAGCCCAACTGATCCATAACATGAAAAACAAAAAAGTCCGTTTTTCATCAAAAGTCATGCTGAAAAAAATGGTGGGAACCGGTTTTAAAGTATGGTGACGTACTATCCAATGGTGCGCAGCCAATAAACCAAGTATTAACCAAATCCAAGCGGGGTAAAGGGTTTCAACAGCTTTTATCTAAGCCCAACTGATCCATAACATGAAAAACAAAAAAGTCCGTTTTTCATCAAAAGTCATGCTGAAAAAAATGGTGGGAACCGGTTTTAAAGTATGGTGACGTACTATCCAATGGTGCGCAGCCAATAAACCAAGTATTAACCAAATCCAAGCGGGGTAAAGGGTTTCAACAGCTTTTATCTAAGCCCAACTGATCCATAACATGAAAAACAAAAAAGTCCGTTTTTCATCAAAAGTCATGCTGAAAAAAATGGTGGGAACCGGTTTTAAAGTATGGTGACGTACTATCCAATGGTGCGCAGCCAATAAACCAAGTATTAACCAAATCCAAGCGGGGTAAAGGGTTTCAACAGCTTTTATCTAAGCCCAACTGATCCATAACATGAAAAACAAAAAAGTCCGTTTTTCATCAAAAGTCATGCTGAAAAAAATGGTGGGAACCGGTTTTAAAGTATGGTGACGTACTATCCAATGGTGCGCAGCCAATAAACCAAGTATTAACCAAATCCAAGCGGGGTAAAGGGTTTCAACAGCTTTTATCTAAGCCCAACTGATCCATAACATGAAAAACAAAAAAGTCCGTTTTTCATCAAAAGTCATGCTGAAAAAAATGGTGGGAACCGGTTTTAAAGTATGGTGACGTACTATCCAATGGTGCGCAGCCAATAAACCAAGTATTAACCAAATCCAAGCGGGGTAAAGGGTTTCAACAGCTTTTATCTAAGCCCAACTGATCCATAACATGAAAAACAAAAAAGTCCGTTTTTCATCAAAAGTCATGCTGAAAAAAATGGTGGGAACCGGTTTTAAAGTATGGTGACGTACTATCCAATGGTGCGCAGCCAATAAACCAAGTATTAACCAAATCCAAGCGGGGTAAAGGGTTTCAACAGCTTTTATCTAAGCCCAACTGATCCATAACATGAAAAACAAAAAAGTCCGTTTTTCATCAAAAGTCATGCTGAAAAAAATGGTGGGAACCGGTTTTAAAGTATGGTGACGTACTATCCAATGGTGCGCAGCCAATAAACCAAGTATTAACCAAATCCAAGCGGGGTAAAGGGTTTCAACAGCTTTTATCTAAGCCCAACTGATCCATAACATGAAAAACAAAAAAGTCCGTTTTTCATCAAAAGTCATGCTGAAAAAAATGGTGGGAACCGGTTTTAAAGTATGGTGACGTACTATCCAATGGTGCGCAGCCAATAAACCAAGTATTAACCAAATCCAAGCGGGGTAAAGGGTTTCAACAGCTTTTATCTAAGCCCAACTGATCCATAACATGAAAAACAAAAAAGTCCGTTTTTCATCAAAAGTCATGCTGAAAAAAATGGTGGGAACCGGTTTTAAAGTATGGTGACGTACTATCCAATGGTGCGCAGCCAATAAACCAAGTATTAACCAAATCCAAGCGGGGTAAAGGGTTTCAACAGCTTTTATCTAAGCCCAACTGATCCATAACATGAAAAACAAAAAAGTCCGTTTTTCATCAAAAGTCATGCTGAAAAAAATGGTGGGAACCGGTTTTAAAGTATGGTGACGTACTATCCAATGGTGCGCAGCCAATAAACCAAGTATTAACCAAATCCAAGCGGGGTAAAGGGTTTCAACAGCTTTTATCTAAGCCCAACTGATCCATAACATGAAAAACAAAAAAGTCCGTTTTTCATCAAAAGTCATGCTGAAAAAAATGGTGGGAACCGGTTTTAAAGTATGGTGACGTACTATCCAATGGTGCGCAGCCAATAAACCAAGTATTAACCAAATCCAAGCGGGGTAAAGGGTTTCAACAGCTTTTATCTAAGCCCAACTGATCCATAACATGAAAAACAAAAAAGTCCGTTTTTCATCAAAAGTCATGCTGAAAAAAATGGTGGGAACCGGTTTTAAAGTATGGTGACGTACTATCCAATGGTGCGCAGCCAATAAACCAAGTATTAACCAAATCCAAGCGGGGTAAAGGGTTTCAACAGCTTTTATCTAAGCCCAACTGATCCATAACATGAAAAACAAAAAAGTCCGTTTTTCATCAAAAGTCATGCTGAAAAAAATGGTGGGAACCGGTTTTAAAGTATGGTGACGTACTATCCAATGGTGCGCAGCCAATAAACCAAGTATTAACCAAATCCAAGCGGGGTAAAGGGTTTCAACAGCTTTTATCTAAGCCCAACTGATCCATAACATGAAAAACAAAAAAGTCCGTTTTTCATCAAAAGTCATGCTGAAAAAAATGGTGGGAACCGGTTTTAAAGTATGGTGACGTACTATCCAATGGTGCGCAGCCAATAAACCAAGTATTAACCAAATCCAAGCGGGGTAAAGGGTTTCAACAGCTTTTATCTAAGCCCAACTGATCCATAACATGAAAAACAAAAAAGTCCGTTTTTCATCAAAAGTCATGCTGAAAAAAATGGTGGGAACCGGTTTTAAAGTATGGTGACGTACTATCCAATGGTGCGCAGCCAATAAACCAAGTATTAACCAAATCCAAGCGGGGTAAAGGGTTTCAACAGCTTTTATCTAAGCCCAACTGATCCATAACATGAAAAACAAAAAAGTCCGTTTTTCATCAAAAGTCATGCTGAAAAAAATGGTGGGAACCGGTTTTAAAGTATGGTGACGTACTATCCAATGGTGCGCAGCCAATAAACCAAGTATTAACCAAATCCAAGCGGGGTAAAGGGTTTCAACAGCTTTTATCTAAGCCCAACTGATCCATAACATGAAAAACAAAAAAGTCCGTTTTTCATCAAAAGTCATGCTGAAAAAAATGGTGGGAACCGGTTTTAAAGTATGGTGACGTACTATCCAATGGTGCGCAGCCAATAAACCAAGTATTAACCAAATCCAAGCGGGGTAAAGGGTTTCAACAGCTTTTATCTAAGCCCAACTGATCCATAACATGAAAAACAAAAAAGTCCGTTTTTCATCAAAAGTCATGCTGAAAAAAATGGTGGGAACCGGTTTTAAAGTATGGTGACGTACTATCCAATGGTGCGCAGCCAATAAACCAAGTATTAACCAAATCCAAGCGGGGTAAAGGGTTTCAACAGCTTTTATCTAAGCCCAACTGATCCATAACATGAAAAACAAAAAAGTCCGTTTTTCATCAAAAGTCATGCTGAAAAAAATGGTGGGAACCGGTTTTAAAGTATGGTGACGTACTATCCAATGGTGCGCAGCCAATAAACCAAGTATTAACCAAATCCAAGCGGGGTAAAGGGTTTCAACAGCTTTTATCTAAGCCCAACTGATCCATAACATGAAAAACAAAAAAGTCCGTTTTTCATCAAAAGTCATGCTGAAAAAAATGGTGGGAACCGGTTTTAAAGTATGGTGACGTACTATCCAATGGTGCGCAGCCAATAAACCAAGTATTAACCAAATCCAAGCGGGGTAAAGGGTTTCAACAGCTTTTATCTAAGCCCAACTGATCCATAACATGAAAAACAAAAAAGTCCGTTTTTCATCAAAAGTCATGCTGAAAAAAATGGTGGGAACCGGTTTTAAAGTATGGTGACGTACTATCCAATGGTGCGCAGCCAATAAACCAAGTATTAACCAAATCCAAGCGGGGTAAAGGGTTTCAACAGCTTTTATCTAAGCCCAACTGATCCATAACATGAAAAACAAAAAAGTCCGTTTTTCATCAAAAGACATGCTGAAAAAAATGGTGGGAACCGGTTTTAAAGTATGGTGACGTACTATCCAATGGTGCGCAGCCAATAAACCAAGTATTAACCAAATCCAAGCGGGGTAAAGGGTTTCAACAGCTTTTATCTAAGCCCAACTGATCCATAACATGAAAAACAAAAAAGTCCGTTTTTCATCAAAAGTCATGCTGAAAAAAATGGTGGGAACCGGTTTTAAAGTATGGTGACGTACTATCCAATGGTGCGCAGCCAATAAACCAAGTATTAACCAAATCCAAGCGGGGTAAAGGGTTTCAACAGCTTTTATCTAAGCCCAACTGATCCATAACATGAAAAACAAAAAAGTCCGTTTTTCATCAAAAGTCATGCTGAAAAAAATGGTGGGAACCGGTTTTAAAGTATGGTGACGTACTATCCAATGGTGCGCAGCCAATAAACCAAGTATTAACCAAATCCAAGCGGGGTAAAGGGTTTCAACAGCTTTTATCTAAGCCCAACTGATCCATAACATGAAAAACAAAAAAGTCCGTTTTTCATCAAAAGTCATGCTGAAAAAAATGGTGGGAACCGGTTTTAAAGTATGGTGACGTACTATCCAATGGTGCGCAGCCAATAAACCAAGTATTAACCAAATCCAAGCGGGGTAAAGGGTTTCAACAGCTTTTATCTAAGCCCAACTGATCCATAACATGAAAAACAAAAAAGTCCGTTTTTCATCAAAAGTCATGCTGAAAAAAATGGTGGGAACCGGTTTTAAAGTATGGTGACGTACTATCCAATGGTGCGCAGCCAATAAACCAAGTATTAACCAAATCCAAGCGGGGTAAAGGGTTTCAACAGCTTTTATCTAAGCCCAACTGATCCATAACATGAAAAACAAAAAAGTCCGTTTTTCATCAAAAGTCATGCTGAAAAAAATGGTGGGAACCGGTTTTAAAGTATGGTGACGTACTATCCAATGGTGCGCAGCCAATAAACCAAGTATTAACCAAATCCAAGCGGGGTAAAGGGTTTCAACAGCTTTTATCTAAGCCCAACTGATCCATAACATGAAAAACAAAAAAGTCCGTTTTTCATCAAAAGTCATGCTGAAAAAAATGGTGGGAACCGGTTTTAAAGTATGGTGACGTACTATCCAATGGTGCGCAGCCAATAAACCAAGTATTAACCAAATCCAAGCGGGGTAAAGGGTTTCAACAGCTTTTATCTAAGCCCAACTGATCCATAACATGAAAAACAAAAAAGTCCGTTTTTCATCAAAAGTCATGCTGAAAAAAATGGTGGGAACCGGTTTTAAAGTATGGTGACGTACTATCCAATGGTGCGCAGCCAATAAACCAAGTATTAACCAAATCCAAGCGGGGTAAAGGGTTTCAACAGCTTTTATCTAAGCCCAACTGATCCATAACATGAAAAACAAAAAAGTCCGTTTTTCATCAAAAGTCATGCTGAAAAAAATGGTGGGAACCGGTTTTAAAGTATGGTGACGTACTATCCAATGGTGCGCAGCCAATAAACCAAGTATTAACCAAATCCAAGCGGGGTAAAGGGTTTCAACAGCTTTTATCTAAGCCCAACTGATCCATAACATGAAAAACAAAAAAGTCCGTTTTTCATCAAAAGTCATGCTGAAAAAAATGGTGGGAACCGGTTTTAAAGTATGGTGACGTACTATCCAATGGTGCGCAGCCAATAAACCAAGTATTAACCAAATCCAAGCGGGGTAAAGGGTTTCAACAGCTTTTATCTAAGCCCAACTGATCCATAACATGAAAAACAAAAAAGTCCGTTTTTCATCAAAAGTCATGCTGAAAAAAATGGTGGGAACCGGTTTTAAAGTATGGTGACGTACTATCCAATGGTGCGCAGCCAATAAACCAAGTATTAACCAAATCCAAGCGGGGTAAAGGGTTTCAACAGCTTTTATCTAAGCCCAACTGATCCATAACATGAAAAACAAAAAAGTCCGTTTTTCATCAAAAGTCATGCTGAAAAAAATGGTGGGAACCGGTTTTAAAGTATGGTGACGTACTATCCAATGGTGCGCAGCCAATAAACCAAGTATTAACCAAATCCAAGCGGGGTAAAGGGTTTCAACAGCTTTTATCTAAGCCCAACTAATCCATAACATGAAAAACAAAAAAGTCCGTTTTTCATCAAAAGTCATGCTGAAAAAAATGGTGGGAACCGGTTTTAAAGTATGGTGACGTACTATCCAATGGTGCGCAGCCAATAAACCAAGTATTAACCAAATCCAAGCGGGGTAAAGGGTTTCAACAGCTTTTATCTAAGCCCAACTGATCCATAACATGAAAAACAAAAAAGTCCGTTTTTCATCAAAAGTCATGCTGAAAAAAATGGTGGGAACCGGTTTCAAAGTATGGTGACGTACTATCCAATGGTGCGCAGCCAATAAACCAAGTATTAACCAAATCCAAGCGGGGTAAAGGGTTTCAACAGCTTTTATCTAAGCCCAACTGATCCATAACATGAAAAACAAAAAAGTCCGTTTTTCATCAAAAGTCATGCTGAAAAAATGGTGGGAACCGGTTTTAAAGTATGGTGACGTACTATCCAATGGTGCGCAGCCAATAAACCAAGTATTAACCAAATCCAAGCGGGGTAAAGGGTTTCAACAGCTTTTATCTAAGCCCAACTGATCCATAACATGAAAAACAAAAAAGTCCGTTTTTCATCAAAAGTCATGCTGAAAAAAATGGTGAGAACCGGTTTTAAAGTATGGTGACGTACTATCCAATGGTGCGCAGCCAATAAACCAAGTATTCACCAAATCCAAGCGGGGTAAAGGGTTTCAACAGCTTTTATCTAAGCCCAACTGATCCATAACATGAAAAACAAAAAAGTCCGTTTTTCATCAAAAGTCATGCTGAAAAAAATGGTGGGAACCGGTTTCAAAGTATGGTGACGTACTATCCAATGGTGCGCAGCCAATAAACCAAGTATTAACCAAATCCAAGCGGGGTAAAGGGTTTCAACAGCTTTTATCTAAGCCCAACTGATCCATAACATGAAAAACAAAAAAGTCCGTTTTTCATCAAAAGTCATGCTGAAAAAAATGGTGGGAACCGGTTTTAAAGTATGGTGACGTACTATCCAATGGTGCGCAGCCAATAAACCAAGTATTAACCAAATCCAAGCGGGGTAAAGGGTTTCAATAGCTTTTATCTAAGCCCAACTGATCCATAACATGAAAAACAAAAAAGTCCGTTTTTCATCAAAAGTCATGCTGAAAAAAATGGTGGGAACCGGTTTTAAAGTATGGTGACGTACTATCCAATGGTGCGCAGCCAATAAACCAAGTATTAACGAAATCCAAGCGGGGTAAAGGGTTTCAACAGCTTTTATCTAAGCCCAACTGATCCATAACATGAAAAACAAAAAAGTCCGTTTTTCATCAAAAGTCATGCTGAAAAAAATGGTGGGAACCGGTTTTAAAGTATGGTGACGTACTATCCAATGGTGCGCAGCCAATAAACCAAGTATTAACCAAATCCAAGCGGGGTAAAGGGTTTCAACAGCTTTTATCTAAGCCCAACTGATCCATAACATGAAAAACAAAAAAGTCCGTTTTTCATCAAAAGTCATGCTGAAAAAAATGGTGGGAACCGGTTTTAAAGTATGGTGACGTACTATCCAATGGTGCGCAGCCAATAAACCAAGTATTAACCAAATCCAAGCGGGGTAAAGGGTTTCAACAGCTTTTATCTAAGCCCAACTGATCCATAACATGAAAAACAAAAAGTCCGTTTTTCATCAAAAGTCATGCTGAAAAAAATGGTGGGAACCGGTTTTAAAGTATGGTGACGTACTATCCAATGGTGCGCAGCCAATAAACAAGTATTAACCAAATCCAAGCGGGGTAAAGGGTTTCAACAGCTTTTATCTAAGCCCAACTGATCCATAACATGAAAAACAAAAAAGTCCGTTTTTCATCAAAAGTCATGCTGAAAAAAATGGTGGGAACCGGTTTTAAAGTATGGTGACGTACTATCCAATGGTGCGCAGCCAATAAACCAAGTATTAACCAAATCCAAGCGGGGTAAAGGGTTTCAACAGCTTTTATCTGAGCCCATCTGATCCATAACATGAAGAACAAAAAGTCCGTTTTTCATCAAAAGTCATGCTGAAAAAAATGGTGGGAACCGGTTTTAAAGTATGGTGACGTACTATCCAATGGTGCGCAGCCAATAAACCAAGTATTAACCAAATCCAAGCGGGGTAAAGGGTTTCAACAGCTTTTATCTAAGCCCAACTGATCCATAACATGAAAAACAAAAAAGTCCGTTTTTCATCAAAAGTCATGCTGAAAAAAATGGTGGGAACCGGTTTTAAAGTATGGTGACGTACTATCCAATGGTGCGCAGCCAATAAACCAAGTATTAACCAAATCCAAGCGGGGTAAAGGGTTTCAACAGCTTTTATCTAAGCCCAACTGATCCATAACATGAAAAACAAAAAAGTCCGTTTTTCATCAAAAGTCATGCTGAAAAAAATGGTGGGAACCGGTTTTAAAGTATGGTGACGTACTATCCAATGGTGCGCAGCCAATAAACCAAGTATTAACCAAATCCAAGCGGGGTAAAGGGTTTCAACAGCTTTTATCTAAGCCCAACTGATCCATAACATGAAAAACAAAAAAGTCCGTTTTTCATCAAAAGTCATGCTGAAAAAAATGGTGGGAACCGGTTTTAAAGTATGGTGACGTACTATCCAATGGTGCGCAGCCAATAAACCAAGTATTAACCAAATCCAAGCGGGGTAAAGGGTTTCAACAGCTTTTATCTAAGCCCAACTGATCCATAACATGAAAAACAAAAAAGTCCGTTTTTCATCAAAAGTCATGTTGAAAAAAATGGTGGGAACCGGTTTTAAAGTATGGTGACGTACTATCCAATGGTGCGCAGCCAATAAACCAAGTATTAACCAAATCCAAGCGGGGTAAAGGGTTTCAACAGCTTTTATCTAAGGCCAACTGATCCATAACATGAAAAACAAAAAAGTCCGTTTTTCATCAAAAGTCATGCTGAAAAAAATGGTGGGAATCGGTTTTAAAGTATGGTGACGTACTATCCAATGGTGCGCAGCCAATAAACCAAGTATTAACCAAATCCAAGCGGGGTAAAGGGTTTCAACAGCTTTTATCTAAGCCCAACTGATCCATAACATGAAAAACAAAAAAGTCCGTTTTTCATCAAAAGTCATGCTGATGAAAAAAATGGTGGGAACCGGTTTTAAAGTATGGTGACGTACTATCCAATGGTGCGCAGCCAATAAACCAAGTATTAACCAAATCCAAGCGGGGTAAAGGGTTTCAACAGCTTTTATCTAAGCCCAACTGATCCATAACATGAAAAACAAAAAAGTCCGTTTTTCATCAAAAGTCATGCTGAAAAAAATGGTGGGAACCGGTTTTAAAGTATGGTGACGTACTATCCAATGGTGCGCAGCCAATAAACCAAGTATTAACCAAATCCAAGCGGGGTAAAGGGTTTCAACAGCTTTTATCTAAGCCCAACTGATCCATAACATGAAAAACAAAAAAGTCCGTTTTTCATCAAAAGTCATGCTGAAAAAAATGGTGGGAACCGGTTTTAAAGTATGGTGACGTACTATCCAATGGTGCGCAGCCAATAAACCAAGTATTAACCAAATCCAAGCGGGGTAAAGGGTTTCAACAGCTTTTATCTAAGCCCAACTGATCCATAACATGAAAAACAAAAAAGTCCGTTTTTCATCAAAAGTCATGCTGAAAAAAATGGTGGGAACCGGTTTTAAAGTATGGTGACGTACTATCCAATGGTGCGCAGCCAATAAACCAAGTATTAACCAAATCCAAGCGGGGTAAAGGGTTTCAACAGCTTTTATCTAAGCCCAACTGATCCATAACATGAAAAACAAAAAAGAGAGCAAGAATAGATATATTGAAGCATTCACAAGCAATAAGGTATTGCAGCAAAGGACGTCCCATTTGTCTGGCATTCGCTACCACCACAACCATCATCAGCAGCAGCAGACAGCATTCTCTCTCTCTGTCCTTGCCGCCGCCGCCGCAGAGAGCAAGCACATATATTAAAGCATTCACAAGCTATAAGGTATTGCAGCAAAGCGAAACCACAGCCAAGGGAACGGGCTTGACACAAACGGCGGGGAAAGAAGACCCTGTTCAGAACAGCTTGACTCTAGTCTGACTTTGAATTGGCCGACCAAACAAAGCTGTCTCTCTCTCTCTCTCTCTCTCTCTCTCTCTCTCTCTCTCTCTCTCTCTCTCTCTCTCTCTCTCTCTCTCTCTCTCTCTCTCTCTCCTTGCTGCCGCCGTCGCAGAGAGCAAGAATAGATATATTGAAGCATTCACAAGCAATAAGGTATTGCAGCAAAGGACGTCCCATTTGTCTGGCATTCGCTACCACCACAACCATCAGCAGCAGCAGCAGACAGCATTCTCTCTCTCTGTCCTTGCCGCCGCCGTCGCAGAGAGTAAACACATATATTGAAGCATTCACAAGCTATAAGGTATTGCAGCAAAGCGAAACCACAGCTAATCGAACGGGCTTGACACAAACGGCGGGGAAAGAAGACCCTGTTCAGAACAGCTTAACTCTAGTCTGACTTTGAATTGGCCGACCAAACAAAGCTGTTTCTCTCTCTCTCTCTCTCTCTGTGTCTCTCTCTCTCTCTCTCTCTCTCTCTCTCTCTCTCTCTCTCTCTCTCTCTCTCTCTCTCTCTCCTTGCCGCCGCCACCGCCGCAGAGAGCAAGAATATATATATTGAAGCATTCACAAGCTATAAGGTATTGCAGCAAAGGACGTCCCATTTGTCTGGTATTCGCTACCACCACAACCATCATCAGCAGCAGCAGCAGACAGTATTCTCTCTCTCTCTCTCTCCTTGCCGCCGCCTCCGCAGAGAGTAAGCACATATATTGAAGCATTCACAAGCTATAAGGTATTACAGCAAAGCGAAACCACAGCCAAAGGAACGGGCTAGACACAAACGGCGGGGAAAGAAGACTATTTTCAGAGCAGCTTGACGCCAGTCTGACTTTGAATTGGCCGACCAAACAAAGCTGTCTCTCTCTCTCTCTCTCTCTCTCTCTCTCTCTCTCTCTCTCTCTCTCTCTCTCTCTCTCCTTGCCACCGCCTCCGCCGCAGAGAGCAAGAATAGATATATTGAAGTATTCACAAGCTATAAGGTATTGCAGCAAAGGACGTCCAATTTGTCTTGCATTCGCTACCACCACAACCATCAGCAGCAGCAGCAGCAGACAGCATTCTCTCTCTCTCCCTCCTTGCCGCCGCCGCAGAGAGCAAGCACATATAATGAAGCATTCACAAGCTATAAGGTATTGCAGCAAGGCGAAACCACAGCCAAGGTAATGGTCTTGACACAATCGGCGAGGAAAGAAGACTTGTTCAGAACAGTTTGACTCTAGTATGACTTTGAACTGGCCGACCAAACAAAGCTGGTTCTCTCTCTCTCTCTCTCTCTCTCTCTCTCCTTGCCGCCGCCGCCGCCGCAGAGAGCATGAATAGATAAATTGAAGCATTCACAAGCTATAAGGTATTGCAGGAAAGGACGTCCCATTTGTCTGGCATTCGATACCACCACAACCATTAGCAGCAGCAACAGCAGACAGCATTATTTCTCTCTCTCCTTGCCGCCGCCGCCGCAGAGAGCAAGCACATATATTGAAGCATACATACATACATACATACATACATACATACATACATACATACATACATACATACATACATACATACATACATACATACATACATACATACATACATACATACATACATACATACATACATACATACATACATTTGGATATATACCTTTCAATACATTTTTTATACCATATATAACGGTATATCTTGTGTCCGTTTGCCATAGTCTAACGACATCTTGTCGGGCTACGATATAACGTATATAATACTTAATTGTAATCGGTATTACGTTAACATTTAAGGTTATACCAAACCCATCCTACCAGCCGAAGGTTTTAAGGTGGAATTCTGCCACTACTAGGCACCTATATTCCCCATACTAAAACCTCGGCCGGTTTCTCTTGCGGAACTTGTGCCGTTAGTAGGTCCGCAATTCCTCGTAGCAAAACCTTCACCGAGTGTTACTGATAACTGATAGTATGCCCGCTGTCCTATTTCTAATAATTATTTGAGTTATTTTCAAAGTATTATCCAGCTATATACCGCTAAAAATTCCCTACCCAACGGCCTATTACATATTAGGAAATGACTACTATTTTTATAGAAATTAAAATTTAAATACCGACCAGCCGAAAATTTCATCTGGATCTATATCTTTCCATACATTTTTTATACCATATATAACGGTATATTTTGTGTCCGTTTGCCCTAGTCTAACGACTAATTCTCGGGATACGATATAACGTATATAATACTTAATTGTAATCGGTATTACGTTGACATTTAAGGTTATACCAAACCCATCCTACCAGCCGAAGGTTTTAAGGTGGAATTCTGGCACTAGTAGGCCTCTATATTCCCCATACTCCAACCACGGCCGGTTTCTCCAGCGGAACTTGTGCCGTTAGTAGGTCCGCAATTCCTCGTAGCAAAACCTTCACTGAGTGTTACTGATAACTGGTGGTATGCCCGCTGTCCTATTTCTAATAATTCTATGAGTTATTTTCAAAGAATTATTAAGCTATATACCGCTAAAAATTCCCTACCCATCTGCTTATTACATGCTAGGAAATGACTACTAATTTTTATAGAAAATAAAATTTAAATACCGACCAGCCGAAAATTTCATCTGGATCTATACCTTTCAATACATTTTGTATACCATATATAACGGTATATTTTATGTCCGTTTGCCCTAGTCTAACGACTACTTCTCGGGCTACGATATAACGTATATTATACTTAATTGTAATCGGTATTACGTTAACATTTAAGGTTATACCAAACCCATCCTACCAGCCGAGACATACATACATACATACATACATACATACATACATACATACATACATACATACATACATACATACATACATACATACATACATACATACATACATACATACATACATACATACATACATACATACATACATTCTTTTACGTCTTTAGGGTTTTTGTAGCTTTTAAAGTACAGTTAGACCAAGGAAAGTAAGCTATATTATATACATGTACAAAAGGATAGTGAGCAGTGTTAGTATAGCCAGGTAAACACCACCACCAGTTAGATCTGGTGGAATAGGACGATGGATCTTTATGACATTAACTAACGGATTAGTGTGTCGTGTTAGTACAACAATATCGTCCAGGTAGAAGCCAGCCTAATTAGACAGGAAATTTGCAATAAACATCCGTGAGTTGTACTTAGGGAGACTGAATATAACATTTAAACTATTTTATTTAAAGTATTTATTTAAAGTTATAATTAAAAATTAATTACGCCAATGTTTTTATCCATATCGAAAACATAGGAACAAATATCTTATTTTTAAAAATCGGTTGAAGTTGACGAATTATAGGAATTCTTGATTTTGTCGTTTTCTGTAAGACCACTAAGTGATATCGGATTCAAAAATATAGATTTTTGTTAATATGCCTTTTTAATCATTTCTATTGTCACAGATGGATTT
Organism: Unio pictorum; assembly: GCA_030141615.1. Lineage (NCBI taxonomy): Eukaryota > Metazoa > Mollusca > Bivalvia > Unionida > Unionidae > Unio > Unio pictorum. The sequence continues at coordinate 103,529 of JARLTB010000356.1, forward strand.
ACAATGTTGAGAAACCTATAGATTGATATCCAATTTGTGAAAATAGATGTTGGTATGCGATTTTTATAAATTAGTTACACATAGATGAAACATGTTAGGGTTACGGTTATCGGACTGACAAAACAATATTTAATAAATAGGGTAGATACAAGTATTATATACTGTTGCATACTTTAAATCTATAGTAATATCATCGATATATGTCATACATTATGTACAAGGAAACGAAAGAGGCAGATAGGTATGGTTCTGTACGTAGTTGTATATGAGACCATTATAGCGATATGGGATAAAAAAAAATCCATTTTTGTTATTATGCATTTTTACTCATTTCTGTTGTCACAGATGGATTTAGAATGTTGAGAAACCTATAGATTGATATCTAATTTGTGAAAATCGATGGTTGTATGCGATTTCTATAACTTAGTTACACATATATAGAACCTGTTCTTATACAAATCATTAGGTGATAAGATTTGCAAATCTATATTTCCTAAATAAAGTATATACATAAAAAACAAACATACATACATACATACATACATACATACATACATACATACATACATACATACATACATACATACATACATACATACATACATACATACATACATACATACATACATACATACATACATACATACATACATACATACATACATACGCAATTATAGTTATACGTGAGGATTAGCTAAATAGTTGAACGATGGGGTATGGCCATTTTCTTCCTGTGGGGCATTATTGTAAAACAAACACGCTGTAACTGTTTATTGCTACCCGGCGGCCAAACTTCCGCTTGTAATTACTAGAATATGTATATATACTTGTAATTATTTCAAAAATATCTAATTCGTATTTTCCAAGGAAACATACAGTGACAGGATTCCTTTCTGGGTTACAGTTTGGGTTCACCATTCGTAAAAAAGGATTGTTATACAAGTGTTTTAGACTTTATAATTCATAGAAGATAGACAGTGCAGTGATCCAGTCAACTTGTGTTTCAACAAAACGGATAATTCGTATCACTTCTATTGAACAGCAGATCGGTATGTCTCAATTATGTATTTAATGTAAATTAATTAATTATTTTTATAAGTTTATTTTAAATTTTGCTACACATTTGTTTCTTAAATCGAAATTATTTGTTTCTTAAATCAAAATTATTTCCATTTTGATTCCTATTTGTTTCTTATGTGCATTTCTTTATTGATATATCTTCTAGTTATTAATTCCATTAATTATGTCATATATTGAAAACATTCAAGCATGTTTCTAGAAGACAGATAATCCGCTTATACGATCGGTAAGTCCCAATTATATATTATAAGTTTGTTTTACAACACATTGGTTTCTTATCTGCATTTACTTCTTGATATAGGATCTAGTTATTAATTACATTAAGCCATCGGGTATTGCCTTTTTACGGGTATAGAGCTGGAAAATATTCTTAAATTAACTTATAGAATTATTGGAATTAGGACAGCGGGCATACCACCCGTAACAACGATAAGGGTTTTAGTATGGGGAATGCCGGGCCTAGTACAGGCGGATGTTCTAAATTAAAATTTGAGGCTGGTACGACACGTTTGGTATAACGATGAATGTTAACGTAATACTGATTAGAATGAAGTATTATATACGTTATATTGTAGTCCGAGAAGTAGTCGATTGACTAAGACAGAATTGAAAGAAAATATACAAAATATTTATGTAGAAATAGTTTATTGAAAGGTATATATCGAGATGTCATTTTCCGCTTGAGTCAAAATTATATATTGTATAAGTTTATTTTACAACTTTGCTACACATTTGTTTTCTTAGGTGCATTTATTTGCTGATATAGGATCTAGTTATTAATTCGATTATTTATGTCATATATTGAAAACATTCAGGCATGTTTCTAGAAAACAGGTAATCCGCTTATACGATCGGCAAGTCACAATTATATATTGTATAAGTTTGTTGTACAATTTTGATACACATTTGTTCTTTAGGTGCATTACTTTATTTATGTGTTGTTATTCCTATGGTGTTTCCCATCAACCTGTACCATGTATATATCTATATATATCATATATATTACTTAAAAATCCATTGAGTTATATAAATACGATATTAGCATACGTTTCAAATTTAGTAGTCATCATTGTAGATACTAAGGAAGAAATGGAAGCTAACAAGTCGGCCGACATTCGATTTAGACGAAATGCAGACAATTCTTGGACATCCTTTCAAGAGGTACGTACTTTTCATGCATTCATTGTATTGCTTTTGTAGCTAAATTTACATCACTAATACATACCATTACTTAGGTATGATATTACATTTCCATCAGATACAATACAATATAGCATACATACATACAATATAGCATACATACAATATAGCATACAGACATACATACATCTTACCTAATCTTATAGTAAGTTTTATATAGTTCACGTTTATTAAATAGTCATATATCACAATTGCGATCCAAATACATCTCCATTTTCTGATCCGATACAAGAAAAAAAACATACATACATACATACATACATACATACATACATACATACATACATACATACATACATACATACATACATACATACATACATACATGCATGCATGCATGCATGCATGCATGCATGCATGCATGCATACATACATACATACATACATACATACATACATACATACATACATACATACAGTTAGAGTTAACTGTCTGTCGTTGCGTTAAACTGCATGCGGTGGTGTTTACAGGGTTCGCCATGGAAGCGTCCGAAGAGGACATATGCAGAAGTGGTGGCAGCTTCTCTCTCGTCTCGTCGCGGCCAGCCGGACAGACAAACGACGACAGTCGTATTCTTCATGTATAACACCATTATTTGCTCAGTAATGTAATCATTGACATATTATTTTCTATTGTAGGTTCCAATCTCAAGCAGCCCGCCGAGCCACGCAGCAACCTCGACCACGACGACGATGTCGCGCTCCGACAGTTTGCCGGATTTAGCTGCCACCAGTGCCACACCGCCGGCTAACGTGACCACAACGTATGCTAGCGTGGCCGCTAGCCCAGCTAGAGACACGCTTCCTCCTCTCCCGCTTTCCCCATCTCAGAGAGATGTGCCCTTGTTCCCCCTCCCTCAACCCGGTCCATCTAATACAATAAACATTATTCCCCCCACCTTCGTTACGACTGAGAACCTTTCCTCGTATGTGGCAGTGACTCACGCAGTTCCTTCCCAATCGTCTTTTCAAAAAGAGGCAGTTGCTAGCGCTGAGTCACTGCCCCCAACGACGACTAGCATACCTAAAGAAGTTGCCCCAAAGAAAGTTGTTAATAAAAAACCCAAACCCATTTCACAGTTCAATCAGCATATCGACTCCGGCTCCGCACCAAGCACTCAATCGGGAGTGTGCCCCATTTGCTACAAGCGCGTTGAACGTTTACAACGCCACCTTCAGCGAACTTGTTTAGCAAAGGGATACACAAAGACCGAGGCTCTACGGTTTCTGGCGCAGGAAGAGGCTCGCCATAGACTCTGGCGCAACAGCATAACCATACAGTCCAATCTCCTTCTACACGCGGTGTTAGGGCCCGATTATGAACCCTACCTGAGTGTCGATTTTGTATTGCAATATATACAGAGTATTGGGGGTATAGTATGTTTTGATGTCAATAAAAAGCCAAATTTTACACATCTTCCCATGTTAATTTCAAAGAGTCAACCCCATGACTTTTTAACAAGCAATAAAGAACAACCCCCTTCTCATTTACTCTTAGCGCCATCTTCCGAGGGGTTAGGGTTGAAGCCAGCCGCTAACAAAGCACCTCTTCCACGCCAAGTTTCTCCAGTAGCTGGTCCCTCTGGAGTACTACCAGAAAGGCGTCTATCGGAGGCAAGACGCCAGCTATTCGATGATGTAGACGCAGAAGAACCTGTTGCACTACAGATGACCTTTTTAGAAGATAGTGAAGACGCAATGGACCCCGTTGTCAGTGTTGTTACAGCAGCCCCAAGTCAGCGTCGCGATTCATCTTCATCCGAGGATATTCCGCTGGCAAGGATGTTCAAATCCGTGGGTACTCAACTCAAGTTAGAGGACTGTCCAGCTCTCAGTATGTATAAGCAGCACCTAACCGAAAAGTTACAACCCAAACAGAAGTTTTACATCAACAATTTAATCGCCAGTGTTAATAAAATTCTGTTCTTTCTAGATCCCGCTTCCGAAAAGTTGGATCTTCTTGGAGATACAACGCAACTTCGGTTCTTTTTCTCCAAGCTGCCAAAGGAAATGTTGGCCAGCAGTAAGTTAAATTACACCAAATCATTACAACGATTTTTAAATTATTGTGAGGAGACCCCTGAGATTGCATTAAAGCACACCTCACTCATGTCCGATATGACTGGTATCCGCGAAACCCTCTGTTCTCTTCGCACCGAGATAATTGCTACCTCTGCAAAACGTAAGGCTGTAGATAGTTTATCTAGTACCAGAAAAGTCGCTAAGACTAAAGAGAATCCGACATTGCAACCATCTGCCTCTATAGATTTCTATTATGATTTGATTGCGAGCAAGTTTAAACTCTCATGTAATGATAAATTACCAGTACTGTCTCAAATTCGGGAAAGTCTAGCTCAAACTAATATTGGTGTACAATTTGACCTTGCAACCTTAACTAAAATTCGCGACCGCTTTAAGTACCAGCGCATTGTTTTACGAGTTGCTGAGACCATTTCCTCGTTCCCTCGTACCCGTCCTACAGAACAGCAACTGAATGAGTATCTGGAACAGAAAGGCTGGTTACAGAAACGAATTACAACCGATGTTCTGAAACAGTGGAAGCCATGCGATAAAAGAGATGCAACTAACAAACGCCAGGCCACGTTAGAGACTCAATGGATCCAGTGCATCGAACATCAAAAATGGCCCAAGTGTAACGTTCGGCGTGCTAACGACCCATCCATGGGAAAAGGTGTATTCGCGAAGGAGCTCATCCCTAAAGGCGAAGTAGTCTGCGACTACCACGGTGATTTAATAACGCACGCGGAAGGTCTGAGGAGGTATAACGCTTATCCAAAAAGTGTTAACCACTTCATGATGTTTTTCGAACTTGGAGGAACGAAATATTGCATCGACGGCAACAACAACTGCAATTGCCACAACTTCTCTAAGGACCAAACTAAGGGAAGGTTTGTGAATCACTCCAAGGCCAACCCTAACCTTGTCTGTAAGCCTTATTTGTTAGACGGTACACCCCGTGTTTTACTGTACGCAAAGATAGATATTGATTTAGGAACCGAATTAAAATACGAATACGGTGTGGCAAAGGACCGTTTGTCTCGCGAAGATGGCGCTAATGAATTTCTTACTAAGTAAACGATCCAACTGTCTCTTAAATAGGACCAAAATACAAAAACCTAAAAAGTACGTAGGCCATTTAAAACCTTAGGACACACACGTGACGATGGATATTTTTGACGTGTCGCTTAACGGCCCCTGATATTTTCGGCAGAGATATCCACTTCTTGTCACATAGATAGGACCAAAATACAAAAACCTAAAAAGTACGTAGGCCATTTAAAACCTTAGGACACACACGTGACGATGGATATCTTTGACGTGTCGCTTAACGGCCCCTGATATTTTCGGCAGAGATATCCACTTCTTGTCACATAGATAGGACCAAAATACAAAAACATAAAAAGTACGTAGGCCATTTAAAACCTTAGGACACACACGTGACGATGGATATCTTTGACGTGTCGCTTAACGGCCCCGGATATTTTCGGCAGAGATATCCACTTCTTGTCACATAGATAGGACCAACATAAAAAATAAAATTAGGTAGGAGATTCACTGGGGAGACGGCTTCCACGCAGCGTGAATCGGGCAACGTTCAGATAATTCAATTCTGAACGGCAGACAGTCTCCCACTTCTTAAGTATGTTATTCCTATGGTGTTGATATTAATTAAGGTCGTAATTAGAATGTTATACAGGTTACATTACCTAAATCAATATATTGTAACGGAATGTGTAAATGTTCTAAAGAATTATTATTTAATTATATTTATGTCATTTTATTGTAAAGGTTGAATTCGCTACCAACTTCAATGAACTTTTATTATAAAGTTTTTAGATGTGTTTCTATAATGTATTCAATATATTTGTGTTCTTTAATTAAATAAAATTCAGTTCCGAGGAAATAGGTCTTCGCCTTATCATTTGCGATCCTTTTGCCTGAATTCTTTCTTGTCTCTCAATGTCGCGCCTTAAAAACGTGGAGGGTACCCTCCGTTGGCTACCTCGCACGGACGAACGGACCATCCGATTTGCATGGGGCATGCACCGTCCGATGCGTCTCAGCCTGCCCTATCCGACGCTGTGTGCCATGTCACCGTGTTCCCAAGGGCCCAGCCCACAACTTCAATCAACCGAATGTCGCGCCATGAAAAATTGCATACATACATACATACATACATACATACATACATACATACATACATACATACATACATACATACATACATACATACATACATACATACATACATACATACATACAAACATACAATATAGCATACATACAATATAGCATACATACAATATAGCATACATACATACATACATACATACATACATACATACATACATACATACATACATACATACATACATACATACATACATACATACATACATACATACATACATACATACAATATAGCATACATACAATATAGCATACATACAATATAGCATACATACATACATACATACATACATACATACATACATACATACATACATACATACATACATACATACATACATACATACATACATACAATATAGCATACATACAATATAGCATACATACGTACATACATACATACAATCAACTATTTTGTATTTTGCATATTACCATCCGTCTGCTACCTCCTACGGACGAACGGACCATCCTATTTTCATGGGCTTTTCACCGTCCGATGCGTCTCAGCTTGCCCTATCCGACGGTGTCTGGCATGCCACCGTATTACCAAGGGCCCAACCCACAACTTCCAACAACCGAATGTCGCGCCATGAAAACGTGGAGGGTACCCTCCCTCTGCTCCCTCGCACGGACGAACGGACCATCCGATTTGCATGGGGAATGCACCGTCCGATGGGTCTCAGCCTGCCCTATCCGACGCTGTGTGGCTTGTTACCGTGTTCCGAAGGGCCCAGCCCACAACTTCAATCTACCGAATGTCATGCCATGAAAAATTGCATTCCGTCTGCTACCTCCCACATACGAACGGACGGACGGACGGACGGTTCGATTTGAACGGGTGTTTAAACTACAGCTACCTCTCGTCAAGACCTACATGCCGCTGCCTATAGTTTTTGCAGTTTTACACAAATTGGGTCTGTTTTACAGGCAATTCCAGGCACAAACCCATCCTACCAGCCGAAGGTTTTAAGGTGGAAATTCTGCCACTACTAGGCCTCTATATTCCGCAGACTCGAACCACGGCCGGTTTCTCCTGCGGAACTTGTGCCGTTAGTCCGTCCGCAATTCCTGGTAGCAAACCCTTCACTGAGTGTTACTGATAACTGGGGATATGCCCGCTGTCCTATTTCTAATAATTCTAGGAGTTATTGTCAAAGTATTATCCCGCTATATACCGCTAAAAATTCCCTACCCAACGGCTTATTACATACTAGGATATGACTACTAATTTTTATAGAAAATAAAATTTATATACCGACCAGCCGAAAATTTCATCTGGATCTATACCTTTCAATACATTTTTTATACCATATATATCGGTATATTTTGTGTGCGTATGCCCTAGTCAAACGACTACTTCTCGGGCTACGATATAACGTATATAATACTTAATTGAAATTAGTATTACGTTCACATTTAAGGTTATACCAAACCAATCCTACCAGCCGAAGGTTTTAAGGTGGAAATTCTGCCACTACTAGGCCTCTATATTCTGCAGACTCAAACCACGGCCGGTTTCTCCTGCGGAACGTTTGCCGTTAGTCCGTCCGCAATTCCTCGTAGCAAACCCTTCACTGAGTGTTACTGATAACTGGGTGTATGCCCGCTGTCCTATTCTAATAATTCTATTAGTTATTGTCAAAGTAATATCCAGGTATATACCGCTAAAATTCCCTACCCAACGGCTTAGGATATGACTACTAATTTTTATAGAAAATAAAATTGAAATACCGACCAGCCGAAAATTTCATCTGGATCTATACCTTTCAATTCATTTTTTATACCATATATATCGGTATATTTTGTGTCCGTTTGCCCTAGTCTAACGACTACTTCTCGGGCTACGATATAACGTATATAATATATATAATACTTAATTGTAATCAGTATTACGTTAACATTTAGCCCACAACTTCAATCAACCGAATGTCGCGCCTTGAAAAATTGCATAGTACTATCCGTCTGCTACCTCCTACGGACGAACGGACCATCCGATTTTCATGGGCTTTTCGCCGTCCGATGCGTCTCAGCTTGCCCTATCCGACGGTGTGTGGCATGTCACCGTGTTCCCAAGGGCCCAGCCCACAACTTCAATGAACCGAATGTCGCGCCTTGAAAACGTGGAGGGTACCCTCCGTCGGCTATCTCGCACGGACGAACGCACCATCCGATTTTCATGGGGTTTTCACCGTCCGATGTGCCTGAACCTACCCTATCCGACGGTGTATGGTATGTTGCCGTATATTTAAAGACAGATGAGAAAACTCAACCTATCCTAATGTCGCGCAATACAAACATGCACAGGGAAAAACACGTTTTCTTGGGCCCTCGGACGAACGCACACGGCGAATCCTATGCACTTAGCGGCGCTAGATGCGGCTTGGCGAGGCCTATCTGGCGCTATGTAGCACTTCAAGGTGGCTTCAAGAGTGTTCGAGAAAACCCCAATTAACCTATCTTCACATTTGCTTGACTCTGCGGGGCCCCGAAACCGCTTTTCTGCCGTTCGTCCGTGCGAGGTAGCCGATGGAGGGTTCCCTCCACGTTTTCAAGGCGCGACATTCGGTTGTTTGAAGTTGTGGGCTGGGCCCTTGGTAACACGGTGACATGCCAGACACCGTAAGAGCAGACGGAGGGTACCCTCCAAGTTTTTAACGTGCTACATTTATTGGAGTTGTCTCCCCTAGACCGTGCGAGGTAGCAAACGGATGGTACTTATCGCATAGCGCGACATTGGCTTTTCTCTTGCTTTCTCCTAGGCCGTTGCTCCGATTGAAACGTGCCATGCCTCGTTATGTCGGCCTGAAGGAGACGCACATGGCAGTGCAAACGGCATGAAAATTGGAACGTCCGTTCGTTTGTTATCCCCGGTAAGGCGGCCATAAGAGGCTTCAAAGTCAGTGTTTTAAAAGGATTACTGAAACGCTCGTTTCTCTAGAGTTACAAAAGCTACAGTCATGTACGAGGCAGCGGCATGTAGGTCTTGAAAAGAGGCAGCTGCCGGTGAAAAGCCCGATCAAGTCGAACCGTCCGTTCGTCCGTAGGAGGTAGTAGACGGATGGTACTATGCAATTTTTCAAGGCGGGACATTCGGTTGATTGAAGTTGTGGGCTGGGCCCTTAGGAACACGGTGACATGCAACACACCGTCGGATAGGGCAGGCTGAGACGCATCGAACGGTGAATGCCCCATGCAAATCGGTTGGTCCGTTCGTCCGTGCGAGGGAGCAGACCCTCCAAGTTTTTAAGGCGCAACAGTTCTTGGAGTTGTCTCCCCTAGACCGTGCGAGGTAGCAAACGGATGGTACTTATCGCATAGCGCGACATTGGCTTTTCTCTTACTTTCTCCTAGGCCGTTGCTCCGATTGAAACGTGCCATGCCTCGTTATGTCGGCCTGAAGGAGACGCACATGGCAGTACAAACGGCATGTAAAATGGAACGTCAGTTCGTTTGTTATCCCCTGTAAGGCGGCCATAAGAGGCTTCAAGGTCAGTGTTTTAAAAGGATTGCTGAAACGCCCGTTTCTCTAGGGTTAAAAGAGCTACAGTCATGTACGAGGCAGCGGCAAGTAGGTCTTGACGAGAGGCAGCTGCCGGTGAAAAGCCCGATCAAGTCGAACCGTCCGTTCGTCCGTAGGAGGTAGCAGACGGATGGTACTATGCAATTTTTCAAGGCGCGACATTCGGTTGATTGAAGTTGTGGGCTGGGCCCTTAGGAATACGGTGACATGCCACACACCGTCGGATAGGGCAGGCAGAGACGCATCGGACGGTGAATGCCTTATGAAAATCGGTTGGTCTGTTTGTCCGTGCGCGGCAGAAAAGCGGTTTCGGGGCCCCTCAGAGTCATGCAAATGTGAAGATAGGTTAATTGGGGTTTTCTCGAACACTCTTGAAGACACCTTGAAGTGTTACATAGCGCCAGATAGGCCTCGCCAAGCCGCGTCTAGCGCCGCTAAGTGCATTGGATTCGCCGTGTGCGTTCGTCCGAGCCCCCTAGAAAACCTGTTTTTCCCTGTCCTTGTTTGTATTGCACGACATTAGGATATGTTGAGCTTTCTCATCTGTGTTTGAATGTACGGTGACATACCAGACACCGTCGGATAGGGTAGGTTCAGACGAACATGAAAATCGGATGGTGCGTTCATCCGTGCGAGGTAGGCGACGGAGGGTACCCTCCACATTTTCAAGACGCGACATTCGGTTGATTGAAGTTCTGGGCTGGCCCTTAGGAACACGGTGACATGCCACACACCGTCGGATAGGGCAGGCTGAGACGCATCGAACGTTGAATGCCCCATGCAAATCGGTTGGTCCGTTCGTCCGTGGGAGAGAGCAGACAGAGGGTACCCTCCAAGTTTGTAAGGCACCACATTTCTTGCAGTTGTCTCCCCTAGACCTTGCGAGGTAGCAAACGGATGGTACTTATCAGCAGCAGAGAGGGTGAATCCTACAACGTTTTTAGACAAAATTTGATTGAAATCCTAAAACGATCCGTCCTATAATCTCATTTTAACCAAAAAAAGGGCGAATCCTACAACGTTTTCAGACAAAAAAAATTGATTGAATCCTTAAAACGATCCGTAGGATTTCGTTGAAATCTTAAAAATCTACGAAATCTCATTTTAACTAAAAAAATGAAAACGAAGATTTTTACGATTTTTTAATCAATTTTGGTCGCAACTTGTTGTCATCCACCCTCTCTGCTGCTATGGGTTAATAATTATTTTACGATTTCAACCGAATATTTGATCCAGTCCGATACGATATCGTGTCCGAGGATCATGTAGATTTATTGTTGCGAATCCGTGCGGAGTCGACTGAGCATGACTAAAGAAATCTCGAAATTGATTGAAGTCCATATCAGAGCACCATGTCTGCCAAATATTTCTAAGAGTATGAGTATCAACTCCGTTGAATACAGACAATAAATTGCAGTTATCTCTGATGACTTTTGGAACCTGAGTGTAGCGTTGAGTGACATATATCACGTCAGTGTTTTTGTGACGCCCCCGGGAAAAGATCCTAGCAGGATTTTTTTGCTTATCTAACATTATATCGTCGTATACGACTAAATTGTTAATATCTCCATCAATATCATCAATGCTCGGTGCTTCATCGATATCGGTTATAAAATCAATGGCGTTCTCACCGCTAATTTCTGATGCATTCTCGTTAAAATCTTTTAGCACTTCATAACATCGTTGATCATCTACGCTAGGAGCAATTAAATACAACTTATCCCACTTCATCCATCTCATTATTAAATTGAGTAACAATTGCGTTTTACCGGATCCAGATGGCCCGATTATAATCATCCGGATAGAGTTTGGTAGCGCTGCATGATGCTTAACCGGTTCTCTTCTTTTAGTCGCTGAAAAATCAATTATATCCATATTTCTATACATAAATTATGGATCTATATTGTGTGAAGTGCAAAACGCGTACTGGCACAGATGATGTGACGACAGTTACAACTAAAAATAACCGATCAGCGCTTTCTGGTAAATGCATGCAATGTGGTACAAAGAAATTTAGATTTGTGTCTATGAAATCTGATTTAAAAAAAAACGAGGAGGTGATATCGCAGCCAAATTGGCAAAGCTCCCTGGAACCCCATGGGCAAAGTACCCCGGAGAAAAGCACCTTCCCGGATATAGCTACTGTGGACCGGGAACCAGACTTAATATCAGACTCAATAATCAAAATCAACCCAACCCCGGTGAAGAACCAATAAACGCCATTGATAAGGCCTGTCACCTTCATGATGTTGCTTATAAAAGCAGCAATCTGCAACACAGACATCTAGCAGATGTGAAATTAATTCATGCGTTAAATGCTATTCCTGATAAATCCTTCAAAGAAAAATTGGCTTCATTTTTGATAAAATCGGCTATGAAAAGTAAATTGATGTTAGGTGCCGGTAATTAATAATATGGAATTAATTTATTATTCCCCAAGAGGATACTGGAGGGGTAAATCAGCAGTCCATAAACTCGCTAGCGCTGCAAAAGTGAAAAAAACCACTGCGGCTAATTGGTTATCCAAACAGGCACTATGGCAAATTTATCTACCACCGCCTAAACAAATTCAATTCTCGCATTTTGATGTGACCGCTCCTAATGAAGTTCATCAGGCTGATATATTATTTCTGCCACATGATCGTGGTTACAAATACGCTTTAACCGTAGTTGATATTGCAAGTCGATACAAAGAAGCAGAACCGTTAAAAACAAAATCAGCCACTGAAGTCGCTTCTGCATTTGAAAGGATTTATCGACGAGGTCCTCTGCACTGGCCAAATCTATTGCAAGTTGATCCTGGCAAGGAATTTCAGGGTGCAGTATTATCTACAATGAAACATCATAATGTCACCATACGACGAGGGCATACTGCGCTACATCGCGATCAGGCCATTGTAGAACGATTTAATCGGACGATTGCTGAGCGGTTATTTGGATATCAATACGCAAAAGAATTCATCCAAGAAAAACGATCCCGTGAATGGGTCAAAAGATTACCATCTGTGATTACTGCACTGAATAACGAGATTACTAGAACAATCAACATGAAACCTATCAATGCGATTAAAAAGAAGTCAATACCCGTACAACCACAAAAAGATTTCCCTAGAAACGCTAGCGTTTCCCAACCAATTCTTGGTAGTAATGTCATTGTGAGGTACTTATACGAACCAGGAGAGCTTGAAGGGGGTAGAAAAAGGGCTACTGATCCTATTTGGAGCGTCACTACGCATAAGATATCTAGTATAACACGATCTACGGGTAGACCTCCAGTCTATAAACTGGATTCAACTGCCCCTCAGCGGGGTTTTACTCGACAACAACTACAGGTAATTCCCGAGGATACTCAATTGCCACCGCATGGTCTTAACTAGCACCGTTGCGTCTATTGCACTCAAGACAAGTCAACATCACATTATTTCTGACATGACCGAGATTGTTATTTTTTCTGTCTACGGTGAATTGGCGAGGATCCTTATCCGAATACTGCCAACGCATTATACAATTGCAACTCGCGCAGTGATTATTCTGTTGTTGTTTCAGCGTAATTATTAATTTAGCATCAATATCAAATTCTCGTTGTTTTTTTTTGTCCTGTTGTTTGTAACCGGAGAGTTTTTTATTAATGATGCTAACATCAATATCACTTATTGTTGTGTCATTATCATCGAAAACAATTCTTCGAAGCTGATTTATTCTTCGTACTCTGGATACTGCGAGATAGACTAAATTCGACCATTCGATGTGATTATCCACCATCCAAACAATTGTATCCGATATAGTTAATCCCTGTGAAGAGTGTATTGTTGCTGCGTATCCTAGCGTCCACGGGGATTTATTAGCACGCAATGCATCTTCAACGACATTGATATCAACCAGCACAATATCATTTAATACGAGAATTTGTTTTTCACTCTGTCCTGGAATATCAACTTCAATATTCTGTTTTCGTGTATCCGATGGCCTATAACAAAGGGGTACTGGAAGCGTTGCAAATTTTTCTTTATGCAATTCAAATAACTTCATCTGAAGTGTGTCCCTGACTATTTTTCTACTTGCAATTATCAAATCATTTGGTCTCCATGTTTCCCAGAAATCATTCATTGGAGTTTCTGAAATCACTTCACGCGCTATTTCGCATTGGATTCTATCCGGTTGTAATCTAATTAGCGCTTTGAACTCGCGTAATCGTTCATCAAGTGATCTATAATCAGTGGTGATTTCTTCATAGTAGTCTACAAAACCCCTTAGCCATTCATGTGGAGATGAACCGACAAATGGTGGTGGTTGGCCGTGATCACCGCACATGACGACTTTTGTGTTTTTGTTTAACAACCACTCAAGAAATGTTTGTAATACATCTAATGACACTGTGCATATTTCATCCCAAATTATGATTTCAGGAATGAATTTATCACCCATACGCTCAGGAGTCCATTTGTCACCCTTCCATCGAAAGAAACTATGGTAAGTACAAGCATTTACCCCTCGCTGTATCATCTCTCTGGCGAGTCTGTGAGTCGGTGTTAGCACAATCATGGTTGACCGACGAAATAATTCAATTGCACGAGTTGTCTTTCCTGACCCACCACAACCGTTTAAATAAACTGTTTTATATCTACAGATTGGATCAGATACCGGTGGTGCATTAGAAAATTCTGATTGAATTTCAATACGGTTACAACAAAGATATTTATCATCCATGGCAACGTCTGCGGATTCACAATACTCATGTAGCATCTCCTTTTTAAATCGCCAACGCCCCCAATTTTCTTCGGGATCTGTGAATTTAGCTACAGCTGATTTGTACTTATTGTGTATATACATCGAATCAGTGGCCACTCTAACCGCGGTATTAGGAAATCTATTTATCATCGAAAATAGATTAATAGAAGCATAGGCTAGCATTGAACTTCTCAAATGTGTGTACTGGGAATTATGTCCATCACAGTAGGTAACAACCGTACCTAATTTTTCACCATTGGATAGAAAAGCATCCTTACGGGATACAAGTTTTCCCTGTTTCATTAAATCCGCTACAATAAAATCGTATTCAGCGACATCTATGATCAACCGCGAAGAATATTTTGCGTTGTCGTACCGTCCACCTTGAGTGAATTTACCGATTATTCTTCGTCCAAAATCTTTTGCTTGTTCTTTTTTAATTTCAAATAACTTCATAGACAAATTCATGATTTGTTCTTCATTGAAATTAGGAAACTGTTTTCGCTGTTCGCTGATTATTCTATCTAGATCGGGTTGTGGTAGCCAAACTTCTTTCTGAGCTCGATAGCATATAATAGCCTCGGAAACAATCAACGATATTAGCATACCACAATCAATCATATATCTCAATAGCACTATTGGCATCCAGGCCTTTTCAGATAGATGTCTACCGAGCCAAACATAACTACACGGATGTAACCCTGTAGCTAATTCGAATGATATCACACGAGCGAATCCGGTTAAATCAAAATCAGGCAATGGTCCATTAATCGCAACACGAGTCATTTCATGCGTGGGGTGTCCAAATCGTTTGAAGTATTCAGCGCATTCCCCATATCCGAGAAAACTTCCGGGATAACACGCGGATATATCAATTGAAATCATTCCATCACGTGAGTATTTCGTATTCCACAGTCCTCCATGACCAAATTCGACGCAACTCAATTTAACATCCTCGAGAAAATCACTTCGTGTTGGACGCCATGAGTTTTTTTCTCTTGCGAAGTGAGCTACCACTGATGGAATAGTAAAACTATCCGTGAGTAGTTTTTCATGGAAACTCTCCGGTGAAAAATCACTAGCGATTTTTCTCATTCTATTATCTAATTCTTCAACGCGATATAATTCACCATTTGGTTTTACAAATTGATCGAATCCTATTTCGGGATCTTCATCACTTCTAAGTAACCACACTGACACAGGATCATCCTTACACAACGCATGAATAGCATCAAATAATCTCTCTTCATAGAAAACATCCCCGACGAACTCCTTAGGGATATATTTCACGGTTCGTTCTCGTGGAAATACTGTTACCGCAGGTGTCCACGCGTGTTTGTTATGATCAATAATCTGTATTGGTGCTCCATTTTTGTTATATTTCGGTTCGTATAAAACCTCTCCGGTTATCGTCATAACTGTTATTGGAAATCTTAATGATGTTTCTAACTTAGCTATATCAGAAATCTTTGCACCATGCTGTTTCACTGTCAGTTCCCATTCGGTTATTTTCCTACGTCGCAGATCAGTTAGTTTATTTCCTCGGGATGCATTTGTGAAGTGCTCCATTACCCGTGTTGCTACACAATTAAGCCCTGACGAATATTTCATAGGAGCTCGTTTTGCGATATCGGGTTTATCATTTAACGGATATATCCCATAAACCATTGCTGTTACGGGATAAGATCTTTCGTAGTATGGTTTGTAAATGCCGGTTAGAATTCCTGGTTTGGAATCTCTACTCACAATGACAGCTTTTTTATTCTTGAGGATTGGTTCAAATTTATCCCTAATAATCCATTTGCCATCGACTTCAATAATGAATTTGATTCGGAAAAAATACCGTTTTTCCCCAACACGTGAAATTATCACTGCTGCTTTTTCATCATTCATGGTAGCGTCAACAACACCATCAATTCGAAATGTTGACCAACAATAGGATGCTCCATCACGTTTGAATTCATTGAAACAATCTCTGATTTTACTAATCATGGCTTTATCAAGAATTGTATTCTTTGGTGTATTAGAAACTATATCGAGATTGAATTGAGCATCTTTCCAGGATAATTTCTTGGACGTTTTTTTTGGTTTATCGAGATTAAATCTAGGATTGATTTTGTTACGTTTTTTGGGTCTATCGAGATTAAATCTAGGACTGATTTTCAATAATCTCTTAAACTCTTTCATGTTTCCGTCTCTTGGACGTTTGTTACGTTTTTTGGGTCTATCGAGATTAAATCTAGGACTGATTTTCAATAATCTCTTAAACTCTTTCATGTTTACGTCTCTTGGACGTTTTTTGGGTCTATCGAGATTAAATCTAGGATTGATTTTTAATAATCTCTTAAACTCTTTCATGTTTCCGTCTCTTGGACGTTTTTTGGGTCTATCGAGATTAAATCTAGGACTGATTTTCAATAATCTCTTAAACTCTCTATCAGCATTAAATTCAGCATTTCTCGAAGTCAATCTCTTGAACTCCATCATGCTATAATTAAAACAAGCATTTAAATGAAAGATTTTTATATAATGAATCACTGCAAGTGGCTTATGATTGGATCAGTAACCCCGTGTAACAAATCATGCAGAAATGAGTTTTGTGGGTATCATATGCAAAGCTTTCGACGTGGAAGCCTTGGTCCGTTACCCTGTATTCTATGTGGGGTTGGGGTTAGGGGGAAATCACGGTTGTGTTTGAATTGCGGTGGTAAGCGATACAGGGAGTTGAAGCGTTATTATGATAAAAGAATAAAAAATGGACAATCAATCAGAAATTATGACCCTGACGCTGACAAAGTCAGTATTCTTGACGCTGACAAAGTCAGTATTCTTGACGCTGACAAAGTCAGTATCAAGGATAAAATCATAAGAACTCCTCAAGACTACATCGAAAGATTTATCATTAAACCAAACAATGAATTAGACAAACAATAGTATTATGTATACGAATGAACCAAGAATTCAGACAGCACCCTGTGATCACAAATTATGAAGCATCCAGTGATGGTGTTGTAAGAAACCGCAAACTGAAGAAACCAGTTGGTTCTGTGAATAATCAAGGGTACTTGATGTTTACTGTTAGGGAGGGAAAAGAAACGAAAACTTATCTCAATCATCGTTTCGCATTTGAGTGTTTTTATGGATTGATCGAGGATGATTTTGTTATTGATCATATCGATTCTAATCCAAAGAACAATTCTTTATCAAATCTGCAGGCTATCACACAAAGTGAGAATACCAAACGAGGAAAGACTGGCACTTGTTCAAAAAAAGCGAGATCTGTGAAATCTTTGAATACGATAACTAACGAAGAAAAAGTATTTCAATCAATGAATGAAGCCAGTAGACACTTCGATATTTGTAGAGCCTCAATACGAAAAGTTGCAGAGGGGATTTATCGATCTGCGATTTCAAAAGGGACGGGACAAAAAATTCGATTTAGTTATGTCTAATACGTCATATTTTTCATTTAGAAATATATCATTATTATAGAATAATGAATTCTGAAAACATGAATAGCATCATATCCGAGATTTCAAAATTGAAAGGTTGGGATATTGAACTATCAGATGGGTTAAATCCTGATGAAATCATGTCTGATTTTCAGGATATAGAATACGGAGTTAACAACAATAAATATATGCTACCAAAGAAGTATGCGCTCATCAAAAGAATTCAGAATTCTATTAAGGACTCTCTCGCATTTTCCAGTGACGTAAGTGTGTTCGCTCCGTTGTATACCATCGTAGAACGAATACGAAAAGAATTGGGGTACGAATACGAATTGAAAAAGGAGGTTAATTCTAAAGTTAGAAACCTACGAGCGTTAATTCAAGAAAATGAACAATTTTGATTGCCCGACCATTTATCATTATTTGATTGTGACCGTCCCTCATAGAGATTTTCATTTTTTTTAGCATCTTTTGATTAAAAATGTCAAAATCAGTGATGGGCCGTTAATGGATGATCAAAATAGAATGAGGGAACTATCAATATTATTTATTTTTATAGCAATTATGATACTTCCCTCATCACTGATAACGCCCTTAACACTTTCATGATGCCGTTAGGTCGGGATTGAAAAATTGTTTTGCAATTGAAACATTGTTTCTGATTTCAAATAATGGTCAATGAAGCATTAACAACCCGATTAGCTCGTGAACGATTAGATGCAATTAAGAGATTTGTACCAATTCGTGACTCTGTACGGAATAAACTGCAACAACGACAGAGTCTTCAGACTGATTTTGCTGCGGGATCTGAAGAATTGTTTAAACCGGTAACCACAGCAACGAAAGGGGTACAGCGCGCTATACTGGGAGATGATCCCGAGACGAAGAAATCTGTTATCGGTGAACTTGAAAAAATAGCAGCGAAAACTGAACAAACAGAACAGGCTGTACAAAAAATGGAATCAAAAAGAACAGTAGATGATTTACGCGTGAGATTTAACGAGGAAGGGTTAGCAGCAATTGATGAGACTGATCCAACAGAAATTCCTGCGCTTGTTGTTAAGACTTATGAAAACAGAAAAAAAATGTTGAAACCAGAACATCATAAATATGTTAGAAGTATAACTCACTGGGCTGATATATTCTATAAGATCAAAACTGAAAAAAGTCAAATTAAGACAGATAGTGCATCATACATCGAATATATCAATGCGGTGGGTATAGTGTATAAACAATTTGAAGAACTAAAACAACAACAAAAACCGCCAAAATTGCAAAGGCGGCGACAGCAACCTGCAAAGAAAATATCTTTTTCACCTAAACAACAACAACTACCACCTGATGATGACGATGATTATGATCCTCTTGGTTATTTACAACCCACGGATGAAGAAGAAAAAATGGATGAAGCAACTGGTTATAGCGGAAGTGGATTAAGAGATTCCAGTGAGAATCCAAGGATTTCATGTCCTGGTAGTGTTCTCAGTGATATATCACGATTAGAAGTTCTTGTAGGATGGTTCCGAGCTGGAAATAACTCACCGGAAATAATTAATGAAGCAGCTGATATCTGTAGACGGTTATTTCAGGGTGGTATCATGGATATCAGCACATATCGAGATTTCATTGACGAGTTAGCAAATGGGTATCACAGTGATTAATTGATAAATTGTTTTACAATTGAAAAATTGTTTCTGATTTCAAATAATGATCATACACTACAATCATGATAAACCAACCCCCGTCTACGTAGTTAATTCACGGTTTCCGGTTTATAGAGCATACTACGGAGATGGTTTAGGCAATACCATTTTAGGGTTATTTGCGAGAATGGCTCCAAAAGTGATGCCGTTGGCTAAACAATTAGGAATGAAAGCAATTGATGTTATTCGTGATAAGGGTATTGGTGCTGTTGGAGATCTTGCTGGAAAAGCGTTTTCAACTGCGAAGAATAAATTAACATCATTAGTGAAATCACGGATGAAATCCAAAGGATTTTCAAAACCGTTACCGTCTACAGCGGAAATGCCTGCAAGTGTTAGTAGAATTATAAATAACGCAGTAGATGAAAAATTAGCGTCGATGGTTTTAACCCCCGACCAAAGCAATATTGCAAACATGATAGCAGGAAGTGGCTTTAAAAAACTACGACGATGAAATGGGAAATCGCGATTTAGACTCTGATAAATAGAATAAAATGTTCAAACAGTCACGTGATCCAGCATTTGATATAGACGCCCCAGTTGGCAAGGATGATTCTGTACGCGATTATCAATATTACGCCTATCATGCCATAGACTCAAATAGTCGAGCAAGAATTGATCTTCAAGTCCATGATACCAGTAAATACTTTCTACCCTGTGAAGCGTTTATTGAAGTAGAAGGAGAACTTGTAACAGCTGCTGATACTCCTGCTGTACCAGCACCGTATCCAGCTGGTACTCAAGTCGGTTTTGTCAATAATGGTATCATGGCGCTATTTGAGAGTGCTAGATATCTCATTGATGGAAAAGAAATTGAGTCGATAGATCGTGATATTGATGTGGCTACAACAATCATAGGGTTAGCGAGATATTCTGATGATTATTCAAGATCAGCAGGACCCTCTATGATGTTTGCAAAAGATGGTAAGAATACCGCTGGAGGAAATCCATTTGTTGTAAGACGACCAAAAAAACGTGATAATAGTGATGCTGATGCCGAGGATATGATTATAAACAACGATGCTAATTTCAAACTAGGAGCTGCAACACGAAACTCAATGTTGGGAGTAGGGCGTAAATCATTTTCATGCGCGATTCCACTGCATCATATATTTGGATTCTGTAGAAACGTCAGAAAAGTTATCTATGGAGCGAAGCATACAGTATCGCTTGTACGAAAGAGTGATGATAATGACGCAATCTGGAGGATTCCAGCAGACAATGCAAATCCAAATACTGATGCCGGTAAAGTCAATTTAACAAAAATATCATTGTGGATGCCAGTGTTGACTCCAGCAATCACCGCAGAAGAACGATTGCTATCATTTATGGACCAAGGAGGAAAGTCGTTGTTGAGTTGGTTATCAGTGAGTACAGATGTGAAGCAATCAAATATCAACGGGTTATTCACGTGGAATCTAGCATCAAAACAAGGTGTTTCTGCGCCACGTCATATATTTATTGCGTTACAGGATAACTCACGAGTTGGCAATCAACTCTTCAGCCATATGATATTTGATCAATTAGGTGTGAAAGACGTCTCACTGAGAATAAACGGCCAACAGGAACCATCCGAGGATATACAACTTAATTACACAGAAAATCATATCGCACGAGTTTATCATCGTCTGTTGTCATTTATGGCACGCGACCAAAATGTGGATACTGGTTTGCAAATATCACAATACGATTTTAAAAATCTATATCCGATCTATTACTTCTCACTGGAACATCTCGATTTGATGAGACAATCTGTCGTTGATATACACTTTAGAGCTAATGTGACTCGTGGTGCTATTGCTGATTATAGAGCGGTTGCTGTCATTCTCAGTGATAAATCAATGCTACTTGAAGGTGTTGGTGGAAGAATGAGAGTGGTAGATGCCCCAGTAGAAAATCTTTGATTTTCAAAAACATGTAATTGAAATCGTAAACGATTTTCTCGATTTAGAATCAATCTATTATGTATAATGTCATATAGTGTTATTAGTGTTGCGTTAACTCCCGGTCAATTAAAAAAATTGCAATCAGAATCGGCTAAGCGATGTGGAACCACAATCACGTTGAAACCCAACCAAATGACTGGTGGTGCAAATAAACTATCGCTGACAACTCGTCAGGTGAAACATTTCAATGATGCACTTGCAGCCAAAAAAGGTGTTCAGATTACTCTCTCTGCGGCTGCTATCAAAAATATGATTAAAACAGGCGGTATATTTCCGTTGTTAGCTGCGATTCCAGCATTGATTGCAGCAGCAGCCCCAGCGGTGGCTAAAGCGGCAGCGTTAGGAGCCGTTGGTACTGCAGCAGGAATGGCACTAAAGAAGGCAACTGGGAAAGGATATAAAAAAAAGGGACGATCCGTTCACGGATTGGGTCTAAGACTACCAGGAACCCCGTATTCGTGGTACAGCGGAAAGGGTCTAAGACTACCAGGAACGATTTATTAATTGAGGAACCTATGGTTCCAATGTCCAATTTTGATTTAATGGATGCTGCTAAAAAACTAGCGATTAAAAACTTCAGAGGTGTCTTTATGAAAGATCAATTACCACATCAACCAAACAGCGTTGAAACCGGAATCATTAATTTAGATAACAGCACCGGACCCGGAACTCACTGGGTTACATACGCTATTGATCCACGTGGGATTGTCTATTTTGATTCATATGGATTAGCCCCACCAAAAGAGTTTTTGCGTTATATAAAAACCCTTCCAATGAAGACTTGGTATTCTACGCTACCAACACAACAAATGAATGACCCACCAATATGTGGCAGCGAAGTATTAAATGTCCTTAACGCTATTTCTAACTCCTTGAGTAACCCAAGCGGAAAACCACCACATGTTGTCGTGAATGAATACACTAGTAATCGCTTTTTAGAGAGAGAAAGAGTTTTACAATAACATGATTGATATTTGGGGGAGATCTTTGAAACCCAAACCCGATGGCACTGCACCACCTGATTCTGTCAAGGATGTAAAAAAACTAATCAAAGATGAAATAGCTGAGACGTTGAACTTAACAAATGTTGATCCTAATGAAATAGTTGTATTTCAAGACAAACAGGGTAAATTGAAAACCAGTAATATTTCTCTGGATGATATTTTGGTTAAACAACAAAACGCAATCGAGAACACCGTTGCGTTATTTTCCGATCAGGGTAAACTCAAACCGGGTGTAATCGTTTCGACGATTACAGATCGATTAAAAACTATCAACGATGAGTTAAACAATTCTCTGTTTGTACTAACAACACTTGAATCTAGAATTGAAGAAAACGGAAAACAGTTTTCAGTTTTTCGTAGAAATATCATTGATAAATTTATTGGAACCCAGTTGGATAAAATAGAAATAAAACTCCCTGATATTAAAAAATCCATCGATGAGACGAAAAACTTCATCGAAGCCGTCAAAGGTGATTTTTCGAGGATGATAACAATCATTGAAAAAACAAAAATTCCTCATGAGAAAACCAACAACGTAGTATATACAATCCAACACGGATCATTTGAGTGGACACCTGCAAACAACAAATTAGATATCACTGCAACCGTTAAGGGTATTTATCGATTAACACTAGTGACACCATTGAGTCAATTTAATATTTCATCGTCCAGTTCATCCGGGGTCAATAATACGATTTCAACGATCATCGACAAGAATACAACTGAAAAGTTCACAATCACAGCTACTGATAAAAATTTGATTGGGGTTTCAGTAACCTGGTATGTTGAATTCGTAGCGGATTTAAGTAAATAACTAAATTGAAAGGATTTCACAATTGAAAACGCTAGCTTTTTTAAAATAACAATGATTTCATCAACGCAATGTCGCTATGATCAGGTCAGAGAATTTCAGAATAGACTCAAAACCCTCGCCGAGGAGTATCAAATAAAAATAAAAAAATACCGACGAAAAATCACTGCAATTGATGTTATTATATACTCGGTGTCAAGCGTTCTCACTGGCGCCGGAATAATACTTGCATCGGTTACAATGATTGCCCCGGTCGTAGTTCCAATTTGCATTTCTGCGGTGGCTACAATCGGGGGTATATCAACCGGGATAGCAAAAAAGATATCATCATGCAGCCAGAGTAAACTGCAGAATTACTTACTTCAATTTCATATTGCATCAACCGCATATTCGCAGTTATCCCTGATGATATCGTCGTCACTCGATAATACAATTATATCAGATAGCGAATTCTCAGAGATGGTCAGTATTTTTGATTCCGCGATATCGAAATTAGAGCAACAACATGAGTATAATAACAATGACAACACCGATGGAATCAGAAAACACGAACCCAAAAAACAAAATGATCTCAATAATATCAACCATACCAGATTGTGAGTTCTCAGTGATGGTCAGTATTTATGATTCCTCGATACCAAAATTAGAAATAAATCATGAGTATAATAACAATGACAACACCGCAGGAATTACTTCAACGAATAGTGGAGAACACGAACCCAGTACAAACAAGTATGATATCAATAACATCAACGAATCCAGAATTCAGTGTGAATTTCCCCTCTCCGGTCCCAGTGAAGGAGATAGCGCTAGCAAAACTACGAGTGTATCACAGTTGGCCTAATATCAGATCAAAATCATTTGGTGGTCAACAACCCAATAATTCTTTAGTGTTTGCAAATGAGAATAAACCCGACGGAACCCCAGACTGGAAAGTTGTTTCGATACCAACAGGGTCATACCAAATCGAACAAATCAATAATGAATTCGCGCGTAGAATAAAATCGATTACTGGAAAAGAATCAAAAATCGCTATAACAGTTCATGAGCCGACGCTATCATCCGCAATTGAGATAAGTACAGAAGGATACGTCGTAGATATCTATCAAAGCTCAATAAGAACCGTACTAGGTTGGCCTGAATTACCACCAGGGGGGAAAACCGTTGATTTACCAGAACCACAAAAAACTGATTATATCACCGACAGAATAAAATCTGATAATCCAATAAAGAGTTATCAAGATCGCACAATCACTAGAGATTTTTTTAAGATCTTTCACGATGATGTTGGGGGAGGGAAATTTCTTGTTGCTGACGATCTTAAAATCGATGAAAATTTCACAGCAATGAATAATGATTTTTCGCTGTTGTTAATACCCCTTAAATCCGGCTCTCTCACCCGAGATGAATTTATCAGCGTCGTAGAAACATGCAACAAAATCATCAATGATATGGAAACATTTCATTTGCAAATCATTCAAGTGATATTAGGTGACAGTAATCCTATGACGAGAACAGAATTTGCACTGATCTATAAAATCCCCGTCAAAGATATTCGTGAGTTTAAACTACCAGGGTATAATATCTTAGAACTACAAAAATCTCTCAGTGATGCCATCGATGTTGGTTTTAAAATAATTCATGATGCATGGAAAAAAACAGCATCACCGGAAATAAAAATCCTCAAACACAATAATGACCCAGACGGTGGCGGTAGGCATATCGCTCCGTTCAACGTAAATATATCCTCAGTGATTGCACTCAATTTAGTATGTGATGTTATTGAAGGAAGCTATCAAATTAATCTCGAACGATCAAATCAAGCTCAGCAAGGATATATTCTTTATTCGTTTGCACCAACAGCTCCTCCAGGATTTTTAATTATTGAAAACCCAATTAATCCTGTCTACATGCGATGCCATAATAATTCATTAACCAGAATTAATTTCAAACTCACCGACCAGTCAAATAATCTGATTGATTTACAAGAAGAGGTGTTAGTGATTAGTTTGTTTGTGAGATCATAAATGATTTTCGTCCTAAAGACTTCCATCATAAAGACTGGTTGAAATCATTTATTATTTTTTGTTAACCCATAGCAGCAGAGAGGGTGGATGACAACAAGTTGCGACCAAAATTGATTAAAAAATCGTAAAAATCTTCGTTTTCATTTTTTTAGTTAAAATGAGATTTCGTAGATTTTTAAGATTTCAACGAAATCCTACGGATCGTTTTAAGGATTCAATCAATTTTTTTTGTCTGAAAACGTTGTAGGATTCGCCCTTTTTTTGGTTAAAATGAGATTATAGGACGGATCGTTTTAGGATTTCAATCAAATTTTGTCTAAAAACGTTGTAGGATTCATCCTCTCTGCTGCTTTATCGCATAGCGCGACATTGGCTTTTCTCTAGCTTTCTCCTAGGCCGATGTTCCGATTGAAACGTGCCATGCCTCGTTATGTCGGCCTGAAGGAGACGCACATGGCAGTGCAAACGGCATGAAAATGGGAACGTCCGTTCGTTTGTTATCCCCTGTAAGGCGGCCATAAGAGGCTTCAAGGTCAGTGTTTTAAAAGGATTGCTGAAACGCCCGTTTCTCTAGAATTACAAGAGCTACAGTCATGTACGAGGAAGCGGCATGTAGGTCTTGACGAGAGGCAGCTGCCGGTGAAAAGCCCGATCAAGTCGAACCGTCCGTTCGTCCGTAGGAGGTAGCAGACGGATGGTACTATGCAATTTTTCAAGGCGCGACATTCGGTTGATTGGAGTTGTGGGCTGGGCCCTTAAAAACACGGTGACATGCCACACACCGTCGGATAGGGCAGGCAGAGACGCATCGAACGTTCAATGCCCCATGCAAATCGGTTGGTCCGTTCGTCCGTGCGAGGAAGCAGACGGAGGGTACCCTCCAAGTTTTTAAGGCGCTTCATTTCTTGGAGTTGTCTCCCCTAGACCGTGCGAGGTAGCAAACGGATGGTACTTATCGCATAGCGCGACATTGGCTTTTCTCTTGCTTTCTCCTAGGCCGTCGCTCCGATTGAAACGTGCCATGCCTCGTTATGTCGGCCTGAAGGAGACGCACATAGCAGTGCAAACGGCATGAAAATTGGAACGTCCGTGTGTTTGTTATCCCCTGTAAGGCGGCCATAAGAGGCTTCAAGGTCAATGTTTTTAAAGGATTGCTGAAACGCCCGTTTCTCTAGAGTTACAAGACCTACAGTCATGTACGAGGCAGCGGCAGGTAGGTCTTGACGAGAGGCAGCTGCCGGTGAAAAGCCCGATCAAGTCGACCCGTCCGTTCGTCCGTAGGAGGTAGCAGACGGATGGTACTATGCAATTTTTCAAGGCGCCACATTCGGTTGATTGAATTTGTGGGCTGGGCCCTTGGGAACATTGTGACATGCCACACACCTTCGGATAGGGCACGCTGAGACGCATCGAACGGTGAATGCCCCATGCAAATCAGTTGGTCCGTTCGTCCGTGCGAGGGACCAGACGGAGGGTACCTCCAAGTTTTTAAGGCGCTACATTTCTTGGAGTTGTCTCCCCTAGACCGTGCGAAGTAGCAAACGGATGGTACTTATCGCATAGTGCGAAATTGGCTTTTCTCTTGCTTTCTCCTAGGCCGATGCTCCGATTGAAACGTGCGATACCTCGTTATGTCGGCCTGAAGGAGACGCACATGGCAGTGCAAACGGCATGAAAATGGGAACGTCCGTTCGTTTGTTATCCCCAGTACGGCGGCCATAAGAGGCTTCAAGGTCAGTGTTTTAAAAGGATTGCTGAAACGCCCGTTTCTCTAGAGTTACAAGAGGTACAGTCATGTACGAGGCAGCTGCATGTAGGTCTTGACGAGAGGCAGCTGCCGGTGAAAAGCCTGATCAAGTCGAACCGTCCGTTCGTCAATAGGAGGTAGCAGACGGATGGTACTATGCAATTTTTCAAAGCGCGACATTCGGTTGATTGAGGTTATGGGCTGGGCCCTTGGGAACATGGTGACATGCCACACACCGTATGATAGGGCAGGCTGAGATGCATCGAACAGTCAATGCGCCATGCAAATCGGTTGGTCAGTTCGTCCGTGCGAGGAACCAGACGGAGGGTACCCTCCAAGTTTTTAAGGCACTACATTTCTTGGAGTTGTCTCCCCTAGACCGTGCGAGGTAGCAAACGGATGGTACTTATCGCATAGCGCGACATTGGCTTTTCTCTTGCTTTCTCCTAGGCCCTTGCTCCTATTGAAACGTGCCATGCATCGTTATGTCGGCCTGAAGGAGACGCACATGGCAGTGCAAACGGCATGAAAATGGGAACGTCCCTTCGTTTGTTATCCCCTGTACGGCGGCCATAAGAGGCTTCAAGGTCAGTGTTTTAAAAGGATTGCTGAAACGCCCGTTTCTCTAGAATTACAAGAGCTACAGTCATGTACGGGGAAGCGGCATGTAGGTCTTGACGAGAGGCAGCTGCCGGTGAAAAGCCCGATCAAGTCGAACCGTCCGTTCGTCCGTAGGAGGTAGCAGACGGATGGTACTATGCAATTTTTCAAGGCGCGACATTCGGTTGATTGGAGTTGTGGGCTGGGCCCTTAAAAACACGGTAACATGCCACACACCGTCGGATAGGGCAGGCAGAGACGCATCGAACGTTTAATGCCCCATGCAAATCGGTTGGTCCGTTCGTCCGTGCGAGGAAGCAGACGGAGGGTACCCTCCAAGTTTTTAAGGCGCTACATTTCTTGGAGTTGTCTCCCCTAGACCGTGCGAGGTAGCAAACGGATGGTACTTATCGCATAGCGCGACATTGGCTTTTCTCTTGCTTTCTCCTAGGCCGTTGCTCCGATTGAAACGTGCCATGCCTCGTTATGTCGGCCTGAAGGAGACGCACATAGCAGTGCAAACGGCATGAAAATTGGATTCGTTGATGTTATTGATATCATGCTTGTTTGTACTGGGTTCGTGTTCTCCACTATTCGTTAAAGTAATTCCATCGGTGTTGTCATTGTTATTATACTGTTGTTGTCGCTCTAATTTTGATATCGCGGAATCGTGAATACTGACCATCACTGAGAACTCACTATCTGATATCGTTGAGGTTATTGAGATCATTCTGGTTTTCGGGTTCGTGTTTTCTAATTTCATCGGTGTTGTCATTGTTATTATATTCATGTTGTCGCTCTAATTTTGATATCGCGGAATCGTAAATACTGGCCATCGCTGAGAACTCACTATCTGATATAATCGTATTATCGAGTGACGACGATATCATCGAGGATAATTGCGAGTATGCAGTTGATACAATATGAAATTTAATCACGTAG
>JARLTB010000356.1:137500-217449 GCA_030141615.1 Unio pictorum
AAGCCCAAAGCCGAACTAGGCTAAAATCTCTGTTCAGCCTAACCATTGCCAGCCAGCCTAGAGCATCACTCGTCGTTAGCTGGCTTTCCACCACGAGATAGACCTAGCCGCCTCGGTCACTAGCCTCGTTAACCACCCCAGAAGCTAGACCCTAGCTTCGTATTACCGTGTACCATCCACCGATTACGCAGCTATAACCGTACCTTTACTTTCAGGACCATAGACGCCTAGGGCCCTAGCTTCGTATTCCGCCCCAGAAGCTCCCTGCCTGCCTAGAGGTACCCTGTACCAGCTAGCGCCAACGCATGTAGAGCCGTACGTTCCTTGAAGGGACCTTAACCGTACCTTTGCTTTCAGGACCCTAGACGCCTAGGACCCTAGCTTCGTATTCCGCCCAAGAAGCTCCATGCCTGCCTAGAGGTACCCTGTACCAGCTAGCGCCAACGCATGTAGAGCCGTACGTTCCTTGAAGGGACCTAGACGCCTAGGACCCTAGCTAATGCAGCCGCCATTATTATGGATGTCTGCTGTCCAGTTGGCCAAGTTGCAATTTTTGCTGGCTTGTTCACCACTCCGCGACGATGACGCCGACAGCAATGGGAGGGAAACTTGTACTACTTATCAATTTGGTCCAAGCTGACCATTTCGATAATACTTATCAACTTGGTCCAGGCTGACCATTTCGATACTACTACGTATCGTATGAGCAAACAAATTGCTCATGCATCGTCCTTTCAAATTTAATAAAAACATTTCCATTCCACTTCAAATGTTTTTTTATTCACCTCAAACACAGACTTTCGATTTAAATAGGCTATTTAAATCCTTTTTCACGTTTTCAACTTTTCATATCAAATGTATTCAACCCATTCCATTTGAAATGTTCGTTGCATTTTCGTGCGGGATTCTGACTTAGAGGCGTTCAGTCACAATCCCTCATATGGTAGCTTCAAATTTCAAATTTCAAATTTCGAAATTCAAAATTTTAAATTTTAAATTTTAAATTTTCGTGCGGGATTCTGACTTAGAGGCGTTCAGTCACAATCCCTCATATGGTAGCTTCAATATTCAAAATTCAAAATTTTAAATTTTAAATTTTCAAATTTAATATATCCATTCCGCTTCAAATCTATCTTTATTCACCTCCAACACATTTATTTTGCTTTAAATAGGCGATTTCATTCATTCCTTCATTTTCCATGTTGAAGAACTTTTTACGCAAACTTGCGTAAATATTTACGCATCGCACGGTGCATGCCCCATGCCAATCGGATGGTGCGTTCGTCCGTGCGAGGTAGCCGACGGAGGGTACCCTCCACGTTTTCAATGCGCGACATTCGGTTGATTCAAGTTGTCTGCTGGGCCCTTGGCGATGGGGTGACATGCTACACACCGTCGGATAGTCATCGGACGGTGCATGCATCATGAAAATCAGATGGTCCGTTCGTCCGTAGTAGGTAGCAGACGGATGGTACTATGCAATTTTTCATGGCGCGACATTTGGTGGATTGAAGTTGTGGGCTGGGCCCTTGGGAAAACGGTGACATACCAGACACCGTCGGATAGGGTAGGTTGCGACGCATCGGACGGTGAAAACTCCATGAAAATCGGATGGTCCGTTCGTCCGTGCGAGGTAGCCGACGGAGGGTACCCTCCACGTTTTCAAGGCGCGACATTCGGTTGATTGAAGTTGTGGACTGGGCCATTGCAAAAACGGTGACATGTCACAAACCATCGGATAGGGCAGGCTGAGGCGCATCGGACGGTGAAAATGCCATGAAAATCGGATGGTCTGTTCGTCCGTGCGAGGGAGCAGACGGAGGGTACCCTCCGAGTTTTGAAGGCGCTACATTTCTTGGAGTTGTCTCCCCTAGACCGTGCGAGGTAGTAAACGGATGGTACTTATCGCATAGCGCGACATTGGCTTTTTTCTTGCTTTCTCCTAGGCCGTTGCTCCGATTGAAACGTGCCATGCCTCGTTATGTCGGCCTGAAGGAGACGCACATGGCATTGCAAACGGCATGACAATAGGAACGTCCGTTCGTTTATGCCCTGTAAGGCGGCCATAAGAGGCTTCAAGGTCAGTGTTTTTAAAGGATTGCTGAAACGCCCGTTTCTCTAGAGTTACAAGAGCTAGTCATGTACGAGGCAGCGGCATGTAGGTCTTGACGAGAGGCATCTGCCGGTGAAAAGCCCGATCAAGTCGAACCGTCCGTTCGTCCGTAGGAGGTAGCAGACGGATGGTACTATGCTATTTTTGATGGCGCGACATTCGGTTGATTGAAGTTGTGGGCTGTGCCCTTGGGAACACGGTGACATGCAACGCACCGTCGGATAGGGCAGGCAGAGACGCATCGGACGGTGAAAACGCCATGAAATTCAATTTTCATTGTATTTTAGACATTAATTAGCGGATTATATTAGTATTCCGCTCTCTTTTCATATGAATCGATTAATTTGTTAGGTGAGCAATTTTTTGCACACTTCATACATTCGACAAAATCAGTGAAATCTGTACAAATTCACATGAAATGCCTTCAAATTTGAAATTTGAAATTTCAAATTTAATATACCCATTCCATTCCGCTTCAAACGTATCTATATTCACCTCCAACACATTTATTTCGCTTTAAATACGCTATTTCCTTCATTTTCCATGTGTGCGACTTTTTGCACAACTGTGCAAATTTTTGCACACTTCATACATTCGACAAAATCAATGAAATCTGTACAAATTTCAAATTTAATATACCCATTCCATTCCGCTTCAAATGTATCTATATTCACCTCCAACACATTTATTTCGCTTTAAATACGCTATTTCCTTCATTTTCCATGTGTGCGACTTTTTGCACAACTGTGCGACTTTTTGCACAACTGTGCAAATTTTTGTACACTGTAATGGCCAAAATATGGCCACGATTGGCCAAAATATGGCCAAAATTCTTCCACTCCAAACTTGGGTCAAGCTCAACAGGGTCTTGCGCGAGATGGCCTTTTCACTTGCCAGTAGTAGCCAGTGGGTCGGGGCACGGAGACAAGCACTTCGTGAGATACGTGAGGGACGGTCCTTGATGTTAGGTTCCACTACTTCCGGTAACGGTCCGCCCCAAATTACGGACTTATACGGACTTTGCCGGACGATTTCCGTCAAACCCATTAAAACCAGACTTTGCAAGTTCCACCTTGGGTCGGACGTGGTCGGACGTAAAATAAATCTTTATCTTACTAAATAAATTAATGACTGTGGTGTCACTAGATTCACAATTGAATTACCTTTCAAATGGTACCAAGTATGTTACAATAGTTTAAGTAGTTTTTGAGATAATTTAAAAATGTCTCATTTTGCTTGGGTCGGACAAAAGACTGATATAGTCGGGTTATTTGGGAATATACTGGTTTCAAGACTTAATTGATGAACGAATTAGGCGATCGATGTGTCAAAATACGCGAAATAAAATTACCTACCTGGTGATGTGTTATTGTTCTTAAAAACTTAATAAGTAAAAAAAGTCTATACAGACAAACGATATCAACAACACAATGAAACGGCAATTTGGTATGTCTGTATTTTTATAAGTATACTACATACAAGACTGAGGTCATCATTTCCGGGCGTAAGATACTCGATATAATAAAATTTCAATAATATTGTTATTAAAACTTGCATGGAAATGTCAGCATTAATAATTTTAAATTTAAAATAATGCACCGAAAATGGTAGCAAACGATAGGGGTTCGTTATGATCAATTATTATTAAATCACATAGAGTAAATGTTATGCACATGTACTTATTTGGAAGGTAATAAGACAGTGTATGCAATAGATTATTGGATTTTGAAAAAATTAATAAATAGATATAGGTTTTACACGAACTAAATTGCAATTGCAAATATCGCGGATTTGGTTTGATGACCTGGAATTGGGGGTAGTAGTACGTGCAAAATTCCACCCGTGAAACTACACATACAAATTAGAATAACAGGCGGAGTAGGGTCGTGAATTTTACTCACATTACTGATCCAAATCTTATATTATATACGTTACTATGTTGCCAGATAACTACTCTATTGACCACGGAAATCAGACAAAATTTATACAAAGAGATGTTGTAATATAATAATAATAATATATATCAATTGACTATATCGTCCGAAAATTGTATAGTATGACGTTAGTTTCAATGTAGCTATCTTAATAATTAATCGTCATTTCCTAGTGTGTATGATACCATTACGTAGAGCGTTTCCATTTATATATTTATGGCGAGTAGTATTGTATTAACTTAAAGAATTATTAGAAATAGGACAGCGGGCATACCACCAGTTATCAGTAACACTCAATGAAGGGTTTGCTACGAGGAACTGTGGACGGACTAACGGCACAAGTTCCGCAGGAGAAACCGGCCGTGGTTGGAGTATGTGGAATATAGAGGCCTAGTAGTGGCAAAATTCCACCTTAAAACATTCGGCTGGTAGGATGGGTTTGGTATAACCTTAAATGTTAACGTAATACCGATTACAATTAAGTATTATATACGTTATATCCTAGCCCGAGAAGTATTCGTTAGACTAGGGCAAACGGACACAAAATATACCGTTATATATGGTATAAAAAAATGTATTGAAAGGTATAGATCCAGATGAAATTTTCGGCTGGTCGGTATTTAAATTTTATTTTCTATACAAATTAGTAGTCATTACCTAGTAAGTAATAAGCCGTTGGGTACGGATTTTTTTAGCGCTATATAGCTGGATAATACTTTGAAAATAACTCATAGAATTATTAGAAATAGGACATCGGGCAAACCACCATTTATCAGTAACAGTCAGAGAAGGGTTTGCTACGAGGAATTGCGGACGGACTAACGGCACAAGTTCCGCAGGAGAAACCGGCCGTGGTTGGAAAATGGGGAATATGTATGTATGTTTGTATGTATGTATGTATGTATGTATGTATGTATGTATGTATGTATGTATGTATGTATGTATGTATGTATGTATGTATGTATGTATGTATGTATGTATGTATGTATGTATGTATGTATGTATGTATGTATGTATGTATGTATGTATTTAGGTATGTATGTATATAGGTATGTATGTATGTTATATTGTATGTGTGCTTGTATACGCTATATTGTATGTATGTGTTATATTATTTTTCGGGGTTGCGACGTCGTTAGCCAGCAACGCTAACATAAATATGGATATTTATGTGAACGTTGCTGTTTCCAAAACTGACGAACGTGGACGTCTCGTCGCTCCAGTTTGTTTGGGACCTTTCGTCCCTTACAAAAGCTCCAGTTTATTATGGAGTGATCAAACGGATTTTCATGGATTTAGCACGTGCTTTTTCACGATGATAGAATACAATTTATATAGCCACTTAATACCATATTGGTTTAAGTGAGTTTAATCTCTGGCAAAATATGAAGTCCTGAAAGTCTGGCATGGGCAATAAACGATTCGCTCCTGATCTTTAAATCGAGCAGCCAATAGATTGTTTATATTTTGTCTCTGTATGCGATATATGTTACTACTCAAACCCCTCGTTTTTTCTCGGTGTAGAATACCAACAACCATCACTTTCTTGATAACTTTTTGTATCAATTCCCTGCAAATAATCTCAATCATATTGGCAACCTCGATATAATTATCGTCGCGTTAATCATTTCCTCCTATCTGCAGTATCAGATGCCTGATAGTCGGTCTAATTTGATAACTAGAAGCTATAGGTGACAACACAATATATACTTTTATTTTGATCGTATACAATTAATGTCCTGCCACAAATTATATTTTCAACCCTGTCATAATATTGTATTAATAGGTGCAGAACTGGCAGTTGTTGTATATCATTCATGATGCGCAGAGAAAATGCTTTGAAAGACTCGTTTTCAATGATGAAACAATTGTACAGATTTAATAAATGGAAGTCTCTACACTTTTGATGAATATAATGAAGAAATCACTTTAGCTCTTTATGTATTAACGTTACGGTATATGGGAAATGAAATAGTGGTTTGGCTCTTGAAACGCATCAAGATATCTCCGAACATATATATATTGGAGAACACGTTTCTTTCCTTTCACCACATAATTTCTTATTGTGACCTAAAATTGTGTTACATATATTTTGTACTAAATATAATAATTTTAAACGAACCCTCAGAGATAAACCAATAAAAGTAAATATAATGGTTATTGATATAGTGAATTTGAAGAGAAATTACTAATAATGAAAGAACGCGCTTAGCGAATCAAATACGAACATGGCGCAGTACAGAATGTTTACATTTTGACTGATAAATACGCCTTTTGATAGGTTCCATTTCTGATTTATGTCTTCATGAAAGTATGATATAAATGTGATATAAAAACCAATAAACTTAACTTCGTTTATTTAATCTAAATAAAACTGACAAATTAACAGGTGCATATTGGAAAAAACAAATACAGTGTGTCATTAATCTGATAATTACACTTTCATCACTTCTATCATCTCGTATATGTGAACTGTGTGCTGCCGGTTAATCGACAAATTAAATTGCAGACTAGCCAGAAATGAAAAAGTGCACTTATCACAGTTTGTATTCTGTTTATGCTTTTTTTCGTTCCGTCCAAAATACCAATTTCAAGCGAGACTAGTTATGGAACACATTTAGAGAAAGAAAACCGTATACAAATATATAAAAGGTTTGTAATGATGTGGTTCTGATAGTATACAAGTTGACGAGTTGGAGAGAGGAGAGTACAATGCTTTATAACAATACTCCTTGTCTTCACATAAACGTATAATTCAATAACCGATAAAAGTGTCAGATTATAATAGCATTCCTGTTTTTCACATAAATTATATTTCAATAGTCGATATCAGTGTCACTTTATAATAATAATCCTAGTCTTCACATAAACGTATAATTCAATAGCTCATACAAGTGTCACTTTATAACATTAATCCTGGACATCGTGTAAACGTATAATTCAATATCCAATATCAGTGTCATTTTATAATACTAGTCCTTGTCTTCACATAAATGTATAATTCAATAGCCGATATCAGTGTCAGCTTATAATAGCAATCCTGTTCTTCACATACATGTATAATTCAGTAGTCGATACCAGTGTCACTTTATAAACATAATCCTGGTCTTCACATAAACGTATTATTCAATAGCCGATACTTTTATCTTAAGATTAATGAAAATTGGCTAACGAAGTATTGAAATTTCACCTGAATAATAATGTACATTTAAATAATAAAAGAGGCATTGGAATTGAACTGAAACTTGTGTTGCTCGTTGTAAAATTGTGTATTACATTCGTGGAACAGTTTGTGATAATTATACAGACCAAACAATCACAAAGCAAATATAGAAGATGGATTACCGTATAGTTGGTACTAAAGGGGAAATATTTTACTTACTATTTCTCTCTTATATCTGTTGAACTGAAATAATAAAATAAATGTAATAGAAATGGGAATATTGTGTAAGAAGAGCTTGTGTCTGATATTGCAAAATATTATTTTCAAATTTCTATATTTTAAGTAAAGAATCAAATAACTGAAATCAGAATGAGTTCGATGTATATTGCGTCATCTAGCTGTTGATTGGCTCTTGACACGTAACGTCGCATATAATAGAGAATGCGTTTGAATTGACAAACCACTTGTTTTATCCACAAACATTGAATTAGCTATTGCATATACCCCGATAAACTGTAAAATTACCTACCTGGTGATGTGTTATTGTTCTTAAAAACTTAATAAGTAAAAAAGTCTATACAGACAAACGATATCAACAACACAATGAAACGGCAATTTGGTATGTCTGTATTTTTATAAGTATACTACATACAAGACTGAGGTCATCATTTCCGGGCGTAAGATACTCGATATAATAAGATTTCAATAATATTGTTATTAAAACTTGCATGGAAATGTCAGCATTAATAATTTTAAATTTAAAATAATTGCACCGAAAATGGTAGCAAACGATAGGGGTTCATTATGATCAATTATTATTAAATCACATAGAGTAAATGTTATGCACATGTACTTATTTGGAATGTAATAAGACAGTGTATGCAACAGATTATTGGATTTTGAAAAAAATAATAAATAGATATAGGTTTTACACGAACTAAATTGCAATTGCAAATATCGCGGATTTGGTTTGATGACCTGGAATTGGGGGTAGTAGTACGTGCAAAATTCCACCCGTGAAACTACACATACAAATTAGAATAACAGGCGGAGTAGGGTCGTGAATTTTACTCACATTACTGATCCAAATCTTATATTATATACGTTACTATGTAGCCAGATAACTACTCTATTGACCACGGAAATCAGACAAAATTTATACAAAGAGATGTTGTAATAATAATAATAATATATATCAATTGACTATATCGTCCGAAAATTGTATAGTATGACGTTAGTTTCAATGTAGCTATCTTAATAATTAATCGTCATTTCCTAGTGTGTATGATACCATTACGTAGAGCGTTTCCATTTGTATATTTATGGCGAGTAGTATTGTAATAACTTAAAGAATTATTAGAAATAGGACAGCGGGCATACCACCAGTTATCAGTAACACTCAATGAAGGGTTTGCTACGAGGAACTGTGGACGGACTAGCGGCACAAGTTCCGCAGGAGAAACCGGCCGTAGTTGGAGTATGTGGAATATAGAGGCCTAGTAGTGGCAAAATTCCACCTTAAAACATTCGGCTGGTAGGATGGGTTTGGTATAACCTTAAATGTTAACGTAATACCGATTACAATTAAGTATTGTATACGTTATATCCTAGCCCGAGAAGTATTCGTTAGACTAGGGCAAACGGACACAAAATATACCGTTATATATGGTATAAAAAAATGTATTGAAAGGTATAGATCCAGATGAAATTTTCGGCTGGTCGGTATTTAAATTTTATTTTCTATACAAATTAGTAGTCATTACTTAGTATGTAATAAGCCGTTGGGTACGGATTTTTTAGCGGTATATAGCTGGATAATACTTTGAAAATAACTAATAGAATTATTAGAAATAGGACAGCGGGCAAACCACCATTTATCAGTAACACTCAGTGAAGGGTTTGCTACGAGGAATTGCGGACGGACTAACGGCACAAGTTCCGCAGGAGAAACCGGCCGTGGTTGGAAAATGGGGAATATGTATGTATGTTTGTATGTATGTATGTATGTATGTATGTATGTATGTATGTATGTATGTATGTATGTATGTATGTATGTATGTATGTATGTATGTATGTATGTATGTATGTATGTATGTATGTATGTATGTATGTATGTATGTATGCATGCATGCATGCATGCATGCATGCATGCATGTATGTATGTATGTATGTATGTATGTATGTATGTATTGTATGTGTGCTTGTATGTATGTATGTATGTATGTATGTATGTATGTATGTATGTATGTATGTATGTATGTATGTATGTTTGTATGTATGTATGTATGTATGTATGTATGTATGTATGTATGTATGTATGAATGTATGTATGTATGTATGTATGTATGTATGTATGTATGTATGTATGTATGTATGTATGTATGTATGTATGTATGTATGTATGTATGTATGTTATATTGTATGTGTGCTTGTATACGCTATATTGTATGTATGTGTTTTATTATTTTTCGGGGTTGCGACGTCGTTAGCCAGCAACGCTAACATAAATATGGATATTTATGTGAACGTTGCCGTTTCCAAAACTGTCGAACGTGGACGTCTCGTCGCTGCAGTTTGTTTGGGACCTTTCGTCCCTTACAAAAGCTCCAGTTTATTATGGAGTGATCAAACGGATTTTCATGGATTTAGCACGTGCTTTTTCACGATGATAGAATACAATTTATATAGCCACTTAATACCATATTGGTTTAAGTGAGAGCAAGAATAGATATATTGAAGCATTCACAAGCAATAAGGTATTGCAGCAAAGGACGTCCCATTTGTCTGGCATTCGCTACCACCACAACCATCAGCAGCAGCAGCAGACAGCATTCTCTCTCTCTGTCCTTGCCGCCGCCGCCGCAGAGAGCAAGCACATATATTAAAGCATTCACAAGCTATAAGGTATTGCAGCAAAGCGAAACCACAGCCAAGGGAACGGGCTTGACACAAACGGCGGGGAAAGAAGACCCTGTTTAGAACAGCTTGACTCTAGTCTGACTTTGAATTGGCCGACCAAACAAAGCTGTCTCTCTCTCTCTCTCTCTCTCTCTCTCTCTCTCTCTCTCTCTCTCTCTCTCTCTCTCTCTCTCTCTCTCTCTCTCTCTCTCCTTGCTGCCGCCGTCGCAGAGAGCAAGAATAGATATATTGAAGCATTCACAAGCAATAAGGTATTGCAGCAAAGGACGTCCAATTTGTCTTGCATTCGCTACCACCACAACCATCAGCAGCAGCAGCAGCAGACAGCATTCTCTCTCTCTCCCTCCTTGCCGCCGCCGCAGAGAGCAAGCACATATAATGAAGCATTCACAAGCTATAAGGTATTGCAGCAAGGCGAAACCACAGCCAAGGTAATGGTCTTGACACAATCGGCGAGGAAAGAAGACTTGTTCAGAACAGTTTGACTCTAGTATGACTTTGAACTGGCCGACCAAACAAAGCTGGCTCTCTCTCTCTCTCTCTCTCTCTCTCTCTCTCTCTCCTTGCCGCCGCCGCCGCCGCAGAGAGCATGAATAGATAAATTGAAGCATTGAAAAGCTATAAGGTATTGCAGGAAAGGACGTCCCATTTGTCTGGCATTCGATACCACCACAACCATTAGTAGCAGCAACAGCAGACAGCATTATTTCTCTCTCTCCTTGCCGCCGCCGCCGCAGAGAGCAAGCACATATATTGAAGCATACATACATACATACATACATACATACATACATACATACATACATACATACATACATACATACATACATACATACATACATACATACATACATACATACATACATACATACATACATTTGGATATATACCTTTCAATACATTTTTTATACCATATATAACGGTATATCTTGTGTCCGTTTGCCATAGTCTAACGACATCTTGTCGGGCTACGATATAACGTATATAATACTTAATTGTAATCGGTATTACGTTAACATTTAAGGTTATACCAAACCCATCCTACCAGCCGAAGGTTTTAAGGTGGAATTCTGCCACTACTAGGCACCTATATTCCCCATACTAAAACCTCGGCCGGTTTCTCTTGCGGAACTTGTGCCGTTAGTAGGTCCGCAATTCCTCGTAGCAAAACCTTCACTGAGTGTTACTGATAACTGGTAGTATGCCCGCTGTCCTATTTCTAATAATTATTTGAGTTATTTTCAAAGTATTATCCAGCTATATACCGCTAAAAATTCCCTACCCAACGGCCTATTACATATTAGGAAATGACTACTATTTTTATAGAAATTAAATTTTAAATACCGACCAGCCGAAAATTTCATCTGGATCTATATCTTTCCATACATTTTTTATACCATATATAACGGTATATTTTGTGTCCGTTTGCCCTAGTCTAACGACTAATTCTCGGGATACGATATAACGTATATAATACTTAATTGTAATCGGTATTACGTTGACATTTAAGGTTATACCAAACCCATCCTACCAGCCGAAGGTTTTAAGGTGGAATTCTGGCACTAGTAGGCCTCTATATTCACCATACTCCAACCACGGCCGGTTTCTCCAGCGGAACTTGTGCCGTTAGTAGGTCCGCAATTCCTCGTAGCAAAACCTTCACTGAGTGTTACTGATAACTGGTGGTATGCCCGCTGTCCTATTTCTAATAATTCTATGAGTTATTTTCAAAGAATTATTAAGCTATATACCGCTAAAAATTCCCTACCCATCTGCTTATTACATGCTAGGAAATGACTACTAATTTTTATAGAAAATAAAATTTAAATACCGACCAGCCGAAAATTTCATCTGGATCTATACCTTTCAATACATTTTGTATACCATATATAACGGTATATTTTATGTCCGTTTGCCCTAGTCTAACGACTACTTCTCGGGCTACGATATAACGTATATTATACTTAATTGTAATCGGTATTACGTTAACATTTAAGGTTATACCAAACCCATCCTACCAGCCGAGACATACATACATACATACATACATACATACATACATACATACATACATACATACATACATACATACATACATACATACATACATACATACATACATACATACATACATACATACATACATACATACATACATACATACATACATACATACATACATACATACATACATTCTTTTACGTCTTTAGGGTTTTTGTAGCTTTTAAAGTACAGTTAGACCAAGGAAAGTAAGCTATATTATATACATGTACAAAAGGATAGTGAGCAGTGTTAGTATAGCCAGGTAAACACCACCACCAGTTAGATCTGGTGGAATAGGACGATGGATCTTTATGACATTAACTAACGGATTAGTGTGTCGTGTTAGTACAACAATATCGTCCAGGTAGAAGCCAGCCTAATTAGACAGGAAATTTGCAATAAACATCCGTGAGTTGTACTTAGGGAGACTGAATATAACATTTAAACTATTTTATTTAAAGTATTTATTTAAAGTTATAATTAAAAATTAATTACGCCAATGTTTTTATCCATATCGAAAACATAGGAACAAATATCTTATTTTTAAAAATCGGTTGAAGTTGACGAATTATAGGAATTCTTGATTTTGTCGTTTTCTGTAAGACCACTAAGTGATATCGGATTCAAAAATATAGATTTTTGTTAATATGCCTTTTTAATCATTTCTATTGTCACAGATGGATTTACAATGTTGAGAAACCTATAGATTGATATCCAATTTGTGAAAATAGATGTTGGTATGCGATTTTTATAAATTAGTTACACATAGATGAAACATGTTAGGGTTACGGTTATCGGACTGACAAAACAATATTTAATAAATAGGGTAGATACAAGTATTATATACTGTTGCATACTTTAAATCTATAGTAATATCATCGATATATGTCATACATTATGTACAAGGAAACGAAAGAGGCAGATAGGTATGGTTCTGTACGTAGTTGTATATGAGACCATTATAGCGATATGGGATAAAAAAAATCCATTTTTGTTATTATGCATTTTTACTCATTTCTGTTGTCACAGATGGATTTAGAATGTTGAGAAACCTATAGATTGATATCTAATTTGTGAAAATCGATGGTTGTATGCGATTTCTATAACTTAGTTACACATATATAGAACCTGTTCTTATACAAATCATTAGGTGATAAGATTTGCAAATCTATATTTCCTAAATAAAGTATATACATAAAAAACAAACATACATACATACATACATACATACATACATACATACATACATACATACATACATACATACATACATACATACATACATACATACATACATACATAGATACATACATACATACATACATACATACATACATACATACATACATACATACATACATACGCAATTATAGTTATACGTGAGGATTAGCTAAATAGTTGAACGATGGGGTATGGCCATTTTCTTCCTGTGGGGCATTATTGTAAAACAAACACGCTGTAACTGTTTATTGCTACCCGGCGGCCAAACTTCCGCTTGTAATTACTAGAATATGTATATATACTTGTAATTATTTCAAAAATATCTAATTCGTATTTTCCAAGGAAACATACAGTGACAGGATACCTTTCTGGGTTACAGTTTGGGTTCACCATTCGTAAAAAAGGATTGTTATACAAGTGTTTTAGACTTTATAATTCATAGAAGATAGACAGTGCAGTGATCCAGTCAACTTGTGTTTCAACAAAACGGATAATTCGTATCACTTCTATTGAACAGCAGATCGGTATGTCTCAATTATGTATTTAATGTAAATTAATTAATTATTTTTATCAGTTTATTTTAAATTTTGCTACACATTTGTTTCTTAAATCGAAATTATTTGTTTCTTAAATCAAAATTATTTCCATTTTGATTCCTATTTGTTTCTTATGTGCATTTCTTTATTGATATATCTTCTAGTTATTAATTCCATTAATTATGTCATATATTGAAAACATTCAAGCATGTTTCTAGAAGACAGATAATCCGCTTATACGATCGGTAAGTCCCAATTATATATTATAAGTTTGTTTTACAACACATTGGTTTCTTATCTGCATTTATTTCTTGATATAGGATCTAGTTATTAATTACATTAAGCCATCGGGTATTGCCTTTTTACGGGTATAGAGCTGGAAAATATTCTTAAATTAACTTATAGAATTATTGGAATTAGGACAGCGGGCATACCACCCGTAACAACGATAAGGGTTTTAGTATGGGGAATGCCGGGCCTAGTACAGGCGGATGTTCTAAATTAAAATTTGAGGCTGGTACGACACGTTTGGTATAACGATGAATGTTAACGTAATACTGATTAGAATGAAGTATTATATACGTTATATTGTAGTCCGAGAAGTAGTCGATTGACTAAGACAGAATTGAAAGAAAATATACAAAATATTTATGTAGAAATAGTTTATTGAAAGGTATATATCGAGATGTCATTTTCCGCTTGAGTCAAAATTATATATTGTATAAGTTTATTTTACAACTTTGCTACACATTTGTTTTCTTAGGTGCATTTATTTGCTGATATAGGATCTAGTTATTAATTCGATTATTTATGTCATATATTGAAAACATTCAGGCATGTTTCTAGAAAACAGGTAATCCGCTTATACGATCGGCAAGTCACAATTATATATTGTATAAGTTTGTTGTACAATTTTGATACACATTTGTTCTTTAGGTGCATTACTTTATTTATGTGTTGTTATTCCTATGGTGTTTCCCATCAACCTGTACCATGTATATATCTATATATATCATATATATTACTTAAAAATCCATTGAGTTATATAAATACGATATTAGCATACGTTTCAAATTTAGTAGTCATCATTGTAGATACTAAGGAAGAAATGGAAGCTAACAAGTCGGCCGACATTCGATTTAGACGAAATGCAGACAATTCTTGGACATCCTTTCAAGAGGTACGTACTTTTCATGCATTCATTGTATTGCTTTTGTAGCTAAATTTACATCACTAATACATACCATTACTTAGGTATGATATTACATTTCCATCAGATACAATACAATATAGCATACATACATACAATATAGCATACATACAATATAGCATACAGACATACATACATCTTACCTAATCTTATAGTAAGTTTTATATAGTTCACGTTTATTAAATAGTCATATATCACAATTGCGATCCAAATACATCTCCATTTTCTGATCCGATACAAGAAAAAAAACATACATACATACATACATACATACATACATACATACATACATACATACATACATACATACATACATGCATGCATGCATGCATGCATGCATGCATGCATGCATGCATGCATGCATACATACATACATACATACATACATACATACATACATACATACATACATACATACATACATACATACATACATACATACATACATACATACATACAGTTAGAGTTAACTGTCAGTTGTTGCGTTAAACTGCATGCGGTGGTGTTTACAGGGTTCGCCATGGAAGCGTCCGAAGAGGACATA
Source organism: Unio pictorum (assembly GCA_030141615.1). Taxonomy (NCBI): domain Eukaryota; kingdom Metazoa; phylum Mollusca; class Bivalvia; order Unionida; family Unionidae; genus Unio; species Unio pictorum. The sequence continues at coordinate 153,184 of JARLTB010000356.1, forward strand.
TGCAGAAGTGGTGGCAGCTTCTGCAGCTTCTCTCTCGTCTCGTCGCGGCCAGCCGGACAGACAAACGACGACAGTCGTATTCTTCATGTATAACACCATTATTTGCTCAGTAATGTAATCATTGACATATTATTTTCTATTGTAGGTTCCAATCTCAAGCAGCCCGCCGAGCCACGCAGCAACCTCGACCACGACGACGATGTCGCGCTCCGACAGTTTGCCGGATTTAGCTGCCACCAGTGCCACACCGCCGGCTAACGTGACCACAACGTATGCTAGCGTGGCCGCTAGCCCAGCTAGAGACACGCTTCCTCCTCTCCCGCTTTCCCCATCTCAGAGAGATGTGCCCTTGTTCCCCCTCCCTCAACCCGGTCCATCTAATACAATAAACATTATTCCCCCCACCTTCGTTACGACTGAGAACCTTTCCTCGTATGTGGCAGTGACGCACGCAGTTCCTTCCCAATCGTCTTTTCAAAAAGAGGCAGTTGCTAGCGCTGAGTCACTGCCCCCAACGACGACTAGCATACCTAAAGAAGTTGCCCCAAAGAAAGTTGTTAATAAAAAACCCAAACCCATTTCACAGTTCAATCAGCATATCGACTCCGGCTCCGTACCAAGCACTCAATCGGGAGTGTGCCCCATTTGCTACAAGCGCGTTGAACGTTTACAACGCCACCTTCAGCGAACTTGTTTAGCAAAGGGATACACAAAGACCGAGGCTCTACGGTTTCTGGCGCAGGAAGAGGCTCGCCATAGACTCTGGCGCAACAGCATAACCGTACAGTCCAATCTCCTTCTACACGCGGTGTTAGGGCCCGATTATGAACCCTACCTGAGTGTCGATTTTGTATTGCAATATATACAGAGTATTGGGGGTATAGTATGTTTTGATGTCAATAAAAAGCCAAATTTTACACATCTTCCCATGTTAATTTCAAAGAGTCAACCCCATGACTTTTTAACAAGCAATAAAGAACAACCCCCTTCTCATTTACTCTTAGCGCCATCTTCCGAGGGGTTAGGGTTGAAGCCAGCCGCTAACAAAGCACCTCTTCCACGCCAAGTTTCTCCAGTAGCTGGTCCCTCTGGAGTACTACCAGAAAGGCGTCTATCGGAGGCAAGACGCCAGCTATTCGATGATGTAGACGCAGAAGAACCTGTTGCACTACAGATGACCTTTTTAGAAGATAGTGAAGACGCAATGGACCCCGTTGTCAGTGTTGTTACAGCAGCCCCAAGTCAGCGTCGCGATTCATCTTCATCCGAGGATATTCCGCTGGCAAGGATGTTCAAATCCGTGGGTACTCAACTCAAGTTAGAGGACTGTCCAGCTCTCAGTATGAATAAGCAGCACCTAACCGAAAAGTTACAACCCAAACAGAAGTTTTACATCAACAATTTAATCGCCAGTGTTAATAAAATTCTGTTCTTTCTAGATCCCGCTTCCGAAAAGTTGGATCTTCTTGGAGATACAACGCAACTTCGGTTCTTTTTCTCCAAGCTGCCAAAGGAAATGTTGGCCAGCAGTAAGTTAAATTACACCAAATCATTACAACGATTTTTAAATTATTGTGAGGAGACCCCTGAGATTGCATTAAAGCACACCTCACTCATGTCCGATATGACTGGTATCCGCGAAACCCTCTGTTCTCTTCGCACCGAGATAATTGCTACCTCTGCAAAACGTAAGGCTGTAGATAGTTTATCTAGTACCAGAAAAGTCGCTAAGACTAAAGAGAATCCGACATTGCAACCATCTGCCTCTATAGATTTCTATTATGATTTGATTGCGAGCAAGTTTAAACTCTCATGTAATGATAAATTACCAGTACTGTCTCAAATTCGGGAAAGTCTAGCTCAAACTAATATTGGTGTACAATTTGACCTTGCAACCTTAACTAAAATTCGCGACCGCTTTAAGTACCAGCGCATTGTTTTACGAGTTGCTGAGACCATTTCCTCGTTCCCTCGTACCCGTCCTACAGAACAGCAACTGAATGAGTATCTGGAACAGAAAGGCTGGTTACAGAAACGAATTACAACCGATGTTCTGAAACAGTGGAAGCCATGCGATAAAAGAGATGCAACTAACAAACGCCAGGCCACGTTAGAGACTCAATGGATCCAGTGCATCGAACATCAAAAATGGCCCAAGTGTAACGTTCGGCGTGCTAACGACCCATCCATGGGAAAAGGTGTATTCGCGAAGGAGCTCATCCCTAAAGGCGAAGTAGTCTGCGACTACCACGGTGATTTAATAACGCACGCGGAAGGTCTGAGGAGGTATAACGCTTATCCAAAAAGTGTTAACCACTTCATGATGTTTTTCGAACTTGGAGGAACGAAATATTGCATCGACGGCAACAACAACTGCAATTGCCACAACTTCTCTAAGGACCAAACTAAGGGAAGGTTTGTGAATCACTCCAAGGCCAACCCTAACCTTGTCTGTAAGCCTTATTTGTTAGACGGTACACCCCGTGTTTTACTGTACGCAAAGATAGATATTGATTTAGGAACCGAATTAAAATACGAATACGGTGTGGCAAAGGACCGTTTGTCTCGCGAAGATGGCGCTAATGAATTTCTTACTAAGTAAACGATCCAACTGTCTCTTAAATAGGACCAAAATACAAAAACCTAAAAAGTACGTAGGCCATTTAAAACCTTAGGACACACACGTGACGATGGATATTTTTGACGTGTCGCTTAACGGCCCCTGATATTTTCGGCAGAGATATCCACTTCTTGTCACATAGATAGGACCAAAATACAAAAACCTAAAAAGTACGTAGGCCATTTAAAACCTTAGGACACACACGTGACGATGGATATCTTTGACGTGTCGCTTAACGGCCCCTGATATTTTCGGCAGAGATATCCACTTCTTGTCACATAGATAGGACCAAAATACAAAAACATAAAAAGTACGTAGGCCATTTAAAACCTTAGGACACACACGTGACGATGGATATCTTTGACGTGTCGCTTAACGGCCCCGGATATTTTCGGCAGAGATATCCACTTCTTGTCACATAGATAGGACCAACATAAAAAATAAAATTAGGTAGGAGATTCACTGGGGAGACGGCTTCCACGCAGCGTGAATCGGGCAACGTTCAGATAATTCAATTCTGAACGGCAGACAGTCTCCCACTTCTTAAGTATGTTATTCCTATGGTGTTGATATTAATTAAGGTCGTAATTAGAATGTTATACAGGTTACATTACCTAAATCAATATATTGTAACGGAATGTGTAAATGTTCTAAAGAATTATTATTTAATTATATTTATGTCATTTTATTGTAAAGGTTGAATTCGCTACCAACTTCAATGAACTTTTATTATAAAGTTTTTAGATGTGTTTCTATAATGTATTCAATATATTTGTGTTCTTTAATTAAATAAAATTCAGTTCCGAGGAAATAGGTCTTCGCCTTATCATTTGCGATCCTTTTGCCTGAATTCTTTCTTGTCTCTCAATGTCGCGCCTTAAAAACGTGGAGGGTACCCTCCGTTGGCTACCTCGCACGGACGAACGGACCATCCGATTTGCATGGGGCATGCACCGTCCGATGCGTCTCAGCCTGCCCTATCCGACGCTGTGTGCCATGTCACCGTGTTCCCAAGGGCCCAGCCCACAACTTCAATCAACCGAATGTCGCGCCATGAAAAATTGCATACATACATACATACATACATACATACATACATACATACATACATACATACATACATACATACATACATACATACATACATACATACAATATAGCATACATACAATATAGCATACATACAATATAGCATACATACATACATACATACATACATACATACATACATACATACATACATACATACATACATACATACATACATACATACATACATACATACATACATACATACATACAATATAGCATACATACGTACATACATACATACAATCAACTATTTTGTATTTTGCATATTACCATCCGTCTGCTACCTCCTACGGACGAACGGACCATCCGATTTTCATGGGCTTTTCACCGTCCGATGCGTCTCAGCTTGCCCTATCCGACGGTGTCTGGCATGCCACCGTATTACCAAGGGCCCAACCCACAACTTCCAACAACCGAATGTCGCGCCATGAAAACGTGGAGGGTACCCTCCCTCTGCTCCCTCGCACGGACGAACGGACCATCCGATTTGCATGGGGAATGCACCGTCCGATGGGTCTCAGCCTGCCCTATCCGACGCTGTGTGGCTTGTTACCGTGTTCCGAAGGGCCCAGCCCACAACTTCAATCAACCGAATGTCATGCCATGAAAAATTGCATTCCGTCTGCTACCTCCCACATACGAACGGACGGACGGACGGACGGTTCGATTTGAACGGGTGTTTAAACTACAGCTACCTCTCGTCAAGACCTACATGCCGCTGCCTATAGTTTTTGCAGTTTTACACAAATTGGGTCTGTTTTACAGGCAATTCCAGGCACAAACCCATCCTACCAGCCGAAGGTTTTAAGGTGGAAATTCTGCCACTACTAGGCCTCTATATTCCGCAGACTCGAACCACGGCCGGTTTCTCCTGCGGAACTTGTGCCGTTAGTCCGTCCGCAATTCCTGGTAGCAAACCCTTCACTGAGTGTTACTGATAACTGGGGATATGCCCGCTGTCCTATTTCTAATAATTCTAGGAGTTATTGTCAAAGTATTATCCCGCTATATACCGCTAAAAATTCCCTACCCAACGGCTTATTACATACTAGGATATGACTACTAATTTTTATAGAAAATAAAATTTATATACCGACCAGCCGAAAATTTCATCTGGATCTATACCTTTCAATACATTTTTTATACCATATATATCGGTATATTTTGTGTGCGTATGCCCTAGTCAAACGACTACTTCTCGGGCTACGATATAACGTATATAATACTTAATTGAAATTAGTATTACGTTCACATTTAAGGTTATACCAAACCAATCCTACCAGCCGAAGGTTTTAAGGTGGAAATTCTGCCACTACTAGGCCTCTATATTCTGCAGACTCAAACCACGGCCGGTTTCTCCTGCGGAACGTTTGCCGTTAGTCCGTCCGCAATTCCTCGTAGCAAACCCTTCACTGAGTGTTACTGATAACTGGGTGTATGCCCGCTGTCCTATTCTAATAATTCTATTAGTTATTATCAAAGTAATATCCAGGTATATACCGCTAAAATTCCCTACCCAACGGCTTAGGACATGACTACTAATTTTTATAGAAAATAAAATTGAAATACCGACCAGCCGAAAATTTCATCTGGATCTATACCTTTCAATTCATTTTTTATACCATATATATCGGTATATTTTGTGTCCGTTTGCCCTAGTCTAACGACTACTTCTCGGGCTACGATATAACGTATATAATATATATAATACTTAATTGTAATCAGTATTACGTTAACATTTAGCCCACAACTTCAATCAACCGAATGTCGCGCCTTGAAAAATTGCATAGTACTATCCGTCTGCTACCTCCTACGGACGAACGGACCATCCGATTTTCATGGGCTTTTCGCCGTCCGATGCGTCTCAGCTTGCCCTATCTTACGGTGTCTGGCATGTCACCGTGTTACCAAGGGCCCAGCCCACAACTTCAAACAACCGAATGTCGCGCCTTGAAAACGTGGAGGGAACCCTCCATCGGCTACCTCGCACGGACGAACGGACCATCCGAATTTCATGGGGTAGGCACCATTCGATGCGTCTGAGCATGCCCTATCCAACGCTGTGTAGCATGTTACCGTGTTCCCAACGGTCCAGCCCACAACATCAATCAACGGAATGTCGCGCCATAAAAAATTGCATTCCGTCTGCTACCTCCCACATACGAACGGACAGACGGACGGACGGTTCGATTTGAACGGGTGTTTAAACTACAGCTGCCTCTCGTCAAGACCTACATGCCGCTGCCTCGTACATGCCTATAGCTTTTGCAGTTTTACACAAATTGGGTGGGTTTTCCAGGCATTTCCAGGCACAAACCCATCCTACCAGCCGAAGGTTTTCAGGTGGAAATTCTGCCACTACTAGGCCTCTATATTCCGCAGACTCGAACCACGGCCCGGCCGGTTTCTCCTGCGGAACTTGTGCCGTTAGTCCGTCCGCAATTCCTCGTAGCAAACCCTTCACTGAGTGTTACTGATAACTGGGGGTATGCCCGCTGTCCTATTTCTAATAATTCTTGAAGTTATTACAATACTACTCGCCATAAATATACACGTGGAAACTCTCTACCTAATGGTATCATACACACTAGGAAATGACGATTAATTACTAAGATAGCTACATTGAAAGCAACGTCATACTATAAAATTTTTGGATTATATAGTCAATTGATATATATTATTATTATATTACAACATCTCTTTGTATAAATTTTGTCTGATTTCCTTGGTCAATAGAGTAGTTATCTGGCTACATAGTAACTTATATAATATAAGATTTGGATCAGTAATGTGAGTAAAATTCAACAGGCGTATAGAGTTTTTTATTTATTAATTTTTTAAGACAAATAACACATCACCAGGTAGGTAATTTTATTTCGCGTATTTTGACAACTCGATCGCCTAAATCGTTCATCAAATAAGTCTTGAAACCAGTATATTAAACAAAATCCCGGCTATATCAGTCTTTTTTCCGACCCAAGCCGATTGAGTCAGAATTTGGATTTTCTCAAAAACTACTTAAACTATTGTAACATACTTGGTACCATTTGAAAGGTAATTCAATTGCACATCTAGTGACACCACACTGATTAAGTTATTTAGTACGATAAAGATTTTTTTTTGCGTCCGACCACGTCCGACCCAATGTGGAACTGGCAACGTCTGGTTTTAATGGGTTTGACGGAAATCGTCCGGCAAAGTCCTTATAAGTCCGTAATCCGGGGCGGACCTTTACCGGAAGTAGTGGAAGCTAACGTCAAGGACCGTCCCTCACGTATCTCACGAATTGCTTGTCTCCGTGCCCCGACCAACGGGCCACTACTGGCAAGTGAAAAGGCCATCTCGCGCAAGAGTCCAGGTTCCACCACCGCAGCAAGACTGTTGATGTTCAGAACAGCTTGACTCTAGTCTGACATTGAATTGGCCGACCAAACAAAGCTGGCTCACTCTCTCTCTCTCTCTCTCTCTCTCTCTCTCTCTCTCTCTCTCTCTCTCTCTCTCTCTCTCTCTCTCTGTATCTCTCTCTCTCTCCTTGCCGCCACCGCCGCCGCATGTATGGTGACGTACTATCCAATGGTTCGCAGCCAATAAACCAAGTATTAACCAAATCCAAGCGGGGTAAAGGGTTTCAACAGCTTTTATCTAAGCCCAACTGATCCATAACATGAAAAACAAAAAAGTCCGTTTTTCATCAAAAGTCATGCTGAAAAAAATGGTGGGAACCGGTTTTAAAGTATGGTGACGTACTATCCAATGGTGCGCAGCCAATAAACCAAGTATTAACCAAATCCAAGCGGGGTAAAGGGTTTCAACAGCTTTTATCTAAGCCCAACTGATCCATAACATGAAAAACAAAAAAGTCCGTTTTTCATCAAAAGTCATGCTGAAAAAAATGGTGGGAACCGGTTTTAAAGTATGGTGACGTACTATCCAATGGTGCGCAGCCAATAAACCAAGTATTAACCAAATCCAAGCGGGGTAAAGGGTTTCAACAGCTTTTATCTAAGCCCAACTGATCCATAACATGAAAAACAAAAAAGTCCGTTTTTCATCAAAAGTCATGCTGAAAAAAATGGTGGGAACCGGTTTTAAAGTATGGTGACGTACTATCCAATGGTGCGCAGCCAATAAACCAAGTATTAACCAAATCCAAGCGGGGTAAAGGGTTTCAACAGCTTTTATCTAAGCCCAACTGATCCATAACATGAAAAACAAAAAAGTCCGTTTTTCATCAAAAGTCATGCTGAAAAAAATGGTGGGAACCGGTTTTAAAGTATGGTGACGTACTATCCAATGGTGCGCAGCCAATAAACCAAGTATTAACCAAATCCAAGCGGGGTAAAGGGTTTCAACAGCTTTTATCTAAGCCCAACTGATCCATAACATGAAAAACAAAAAAGTCCGTTTTTCATCAAAAGTCATGCTGAAAAAAATGGTGGGAACCGGTTTTAAAGTATGGTGACGTACTATCCAATGGTGCGCAGCCAATAAACCAAGTATTAACCAAATCCAAGCGGGGTAAAGGGTTTCAACAGCTTTTATCTAAGCCCAACTGATCCATAACATGAAAAACAAAAAAGTCCGTTTTTCATCAAAAGTCATGCTGAAAAAAATGGTGGGAACCGGTTTTAAAGTATGGTGACGTACTATCCAATGGTGCGCAGCCAATAAACCAAGTATTAACCAAATCCAAGCGGGGTAAAGGGTTTCAACAGCTTTTATCTAAGCCCAACTGATCCATAACATGAAAAACAAAAAAGTCCGTTTTTCATCAAAAGTCATGCTGAAAAAAATGGTGGGAACCGGTTTTAAAGTATGGTGACGTAATATCCAATGGTGCGCAGCCAATAAACCAAGTATTAACCAAATCCAAGCGGGGTAAAGGGTTTCAACAGCTTTTATCTAAGCCCAACTGATCCATAACATGAAAAACAAAAAAGTCCGTTTTTCATCAAAAGTCATGCTGAAAAAAATGGTGGGAACCGCTTTTAAAGTATGGTGACGTACTATTCAATGGTGCGCAGCCAATAAACCAAGTATTAACCAAATCCAAGCGGGGTAAAGGGTTTCAACAGCTTTTATCTAAGCCCAACTGATCCATAACATGAAAAACAAAAAAGTCCGTTTTTCATCAAAAGTCATGCTGAAAAAAATGGTGGGAACCGGTTTTAAAGTATGGTGACGTACTATCCAATGGTGCGCAGCCAATAAACCAAGTATTAACCAAATCCAAGCGGGGTATAGGGTTTCAACAGCTTTTATCTAAGCCCAACTGATCCATAACATGAAAAACAAAAAAGTCCGTTTTTCATCAAAAGTCATGCTGAAAAAAATGGTGGGAACCGGTTTTAAAGTATGGTGACGTACTATCCAATGGTGCGCAGCCAATAAACCAAGTATTAACCAAATCCAAGCGGGGTAAAGGGTTTCAACAGCTTTTATCTAAGCCCAACTGATCCATAACATGAAAAACAAAAAAGTCCGTTTTTCATCAAAAGTCATGCTGAAAAAAATGGTGGGAACCGGTTTTAAAGTATGGTGACGTACTATCCAATGGTGCGCAGCCAATAAACCAAGTATTAACCAAATCCAAGCGGGGTAAAGGGTTTCAACAGCTTTTATCTAAGCCCAACTGATCCATAACATGAAAAACAAAAAAGTCCGTTTTTCATCAAAAGTCATGCTGAAAAAAATGGTGGGAACCGGTTTTAAAGTATGGTGACGTACTATCCAATGGTGCGCAGCCAATAAACCAAGTATTAACCAAATCCAAGCGGGGTAAAGGGTTTCAACAGCTTTTATCTAAGCCCAACTGATCCATAACATGAAAAACAAAAAAGTCCGTTTTTCATCAAAAGTCATGCTGAAAAAAATGGTGGGAACCGGTTTTAAAGTATGGTGACGTACTATCCAATCGTGCGCAGCCAATAAACCAAGTATTAACCAAATCCAAGCGGGGTAAAGGGTTTCAACAGCTTTTATCTAAGCCCAACTGATCCATAACATGAAAAACAAAAAAGTCCGTTTTTCATCAAAAGTCATGCTGAAAAAAATGGTGGGAACTGGTTTTAAAGTATGGTGACGTACTATCCAATGGTGCGCAGCCAATAAACCAAGTATTAACCAAATCCAAGCGGGGTAAAGGGTTTCAACAGCTTTTATCTAAGCCCAACTGATCCATAACATGAAAAACAAAAAAGTCCGTTTTTCATCAAAAGTCATGCTGAAAAAAATGGTGGGAACCGGTTTTAAAGTATGGTGACGTACTATCCAATGGTGCGCAGCCAATAAACCAAGTATTAACCAAATCCAAGCGGGGTAAAGGGTTTCAACAGCTTTTATCTAAGCCCAACTGATCCATAACATGAAAAACAAAAAAGTCCGTTTTTCATCAAAAGTCATGCTGAAAAAAATGGTGGGAACCGGTTTTAAAGTATGGTGACGTACTATCCAATGGTGCGCAGCCAATAAACCAAGTATTAACCAAATCCAAGCGGGGTAAAGGGTTTCAACAGCTTTTATCTAAGCCCAACTGATCCATAACATGAAAAACAAAAAAGTCCGTTTTTCATCAAAAGTCATGCTGAAAAAAATGGTGGGAACCGGTTTTAAAGTATGGTGACGTACTATCCAATGGTGCGCAGCCAATAAACCAAGTATTAACCAAATCCAAGCGGGGTAAAGGGTTTCAACAGCTTTTATCTAAGCCCAACTGATCCATAACATGAAAAACAAAAAAGTCCGTTTTTCATCAAAAGTCATGCTGAAAAAAATGGTGGGAACCGGTTTTAAAGTATGGTGACGTACTATCCAATGGTGCGCAGCCAATAAACCAAGTATTAACCAAATCCAAGCGGGGTAAAGGGTTTCAACAGCTTTTATCTAAGCCCAACTGATCCATAACATGAAAAACAAAAAAGTCCGTTTTTCATCAAAAGTCATGCTGAAAAAAATGGTGGGAACCGGTTTTAAAGTATGGTGACGTACTATCCAATGGTGCGCAGCCAATAAACCAAGTATTAACCAAATCCAAACGGGGTAAAGGGTTTCAACAGCTTTTATCTAAGCCCAACTGATCCATAACATGAAAAACAAAAAAGTCCGTTTTTCATCAAAAGTCATGCTGAAAAAAATGGTGGGAACCGGTTTTAAAGTATGGTGACGTACTATCCAATGGTGCGCAGCCAATAAACCAAGTATTAACCAAATCCAAGCGGGGTAAAGGGTTTCAACAGCTTTTATCTAAGCCCAACTGATCCATACATGAAAAACAAAAAAGTCCGTTTTTCATCAAAAGTCATGCTGAAAAAAATGGTGGGAACCGGTTTTAAAGTATGGTGACGTACTATCCAATGGTGCGCAGCCAATAAACCAAGTATTAACCAAATCCAAGCGGGGTAAAGGGTTTCAACAGCTTTTATCTAAGCCCAACTGATCCATAACATGAAAAACAAAAAAGTCCGTTTTTCATCAAAAGTCATGCTGAAAAAAATGGTGGGAACCGGTTTTAAAGTATGGTGACGTACTATCCAATGGTGCGCAGCCAATAAACCAAGTATTAACCAAATCCAAGCGGGGTAAAGGGTTTCAACAGCTTTTATCTAAGCCCAACTGATCCATAACATGAAAAACAAAAAAGTCCGTTTTTCATCAAAAGTCATGCTGAAAAAAATGGTGGGAACCGGTTTTAAAGTATGGTGACGTACTATCCAATGGTGCGCAGCCAATAAACCAAGTATTAACCAAATCCAAGCGGGGTAAAGGGTTTCAACAGCTTTTATCTAAGCCCAACTGATCCATAACATGAAAAACAAAAAAGTCCGTTTTTCATCAAAAGTCATGCTGAAAAAAATGGTGGGAACCGGTTTTAAAGTATGGTGACGTACTATCCAATGGTGCGCAGCCAATAAACCAAGTATTAACCAAATCCAAGCGGGGTAAAGGGTTTCAACAGCTTTTATCTAAGCCCAACTGATCCATAACATGAAAAACAAAAAAGTCCGTTTTTCATCAAAAGTCATGCTGAAAAAAATGGTGGGAACCGGTTTTAAAGTATGGTGACGTACTATCCAATGGTGCGCAGCCAATAAACCAAGTATTAACCAAATCCAAGCGGGGTAAAGGGTTTCAACAGCTTTTATCTAAGCCCAACTGATCCATAACATGAAAAACAAAAAAGTCCGTTTTTCATCAAAAGTCATGCTGAAAAAAATGGTGGGAACCGGTTTTAAAGTATGGTGACGTACTATCCAATGGTGCGCAGCCAATAAACCAAGTATTAACCAAATCCAAGCGGGGTAAAGGGTTTCAACAGCTTTTATCTAAGCCCAACTGATCCATAACATGAAAAACAAAAAAGTCCGTTTTTCATCAAAAGTCATGCTGAAAAAAATGGTGGGAACCGGTTTTAAAGTATGGTGACGTACTATCCAATGGTGCGCAGCCAATAAACCAAGTATTAACCAAATCCAAGCGGGGTAAAGGGTTTCAACAGCTTTTATCTAAGCCCAACTGATCCATAACATGAAAAACAAAAAAGTCCGTTTTTCATCAAAAGTCATGCTGAAAAAAATGGTGGGAACCGGTTTTAAAGTATGGTGACGTACTATCCAATGGTGCGCAGCCAATAAACCAAGTATTAACCAAATCCAAGCGGGGTAAAGGGTTTCAACAGCTTTTATCTAAGCCCAACTGATCCATAACATGAAAAACAAAAAAGTCCGTTTTTCATCAAAAGTCATGCTGAAAAAAATGGTGGGAACCGGTTTTAAAGTATGGTGACGTACTATCCAATGGTGCGCAGCCAATAAACCAAGTATTAACCAAATCCAAGCGGGGTAAAGGGTTTCAACAGCTTTTATCTAAGCCCAACTGATCCATAACATGAAAAACAAAAAAGTCCGTTTTTCATCAAAAGTCATGCTGAAAAAAATGGTGGGAACCGGTTTTAAAGTATGGTGACGTACTATCCAATGGTGCGCAGCCAATAAACCAAGTATTAACCAAATCCAAGCGGGGTAAAGGGTTTCAACAGCTTTTATCTAAGCCCAACTGATCCATAACATGAAAAACAAAAAAGTCCGTTTTTCATCAAAAGTCATGCTGAAAAAAATGGTGGGAACCGGTTTTAAAGTATGGTGACGTACTATCCAATGGTGCGCAGCCAATAAACCAAGTATTAACCAAATCCAAGCGGGGTAAAGGGTTTCAACAGCTTTTATCTAAGCCCAACTGATCCATAACATGAAAAACAAAAAAGTCCGTTTTTCATCAAAAGTCATGCTGAAAAAAATGGTGGGAACCGGTTTTAAAGTATGGTGACGTACTATCCAATGGTGCGCAGCCAATAAACCAAGTATTAACCAAATCCAAGCGGGGTAAAGGGTTTCAACAGCTTTTATCTAAGCCCAACTGATCCATAACATGAAAAACAAAAAAGTCCGTTTTTCATCAAAAGTCATGCTGAAAAAAATGGTGGGAACCGGTTTTAAAGTATGGTGACGTACTATCCAATGGTGCGCAGCCAATAAACCAAGTATTAACCAAATCCAAGCGGGGTAAAGGGTTTCAACAGCTTTTATCTAAGCCCAACTGATCCATAACATGAAAAACAAAAAAGTCCGTTTTTCATCAAAAGTCATGCTGAAAAAAATGGTGGGAACCGGTTTTAAAGTATGGTGACGTACTATCCAATGGTGCGCAGCCAATAAACCAAGTATTAACCAAATCCAAGCGGGGTAAAGGGTTTCAACAGCTTTTATCTAAGCCCAACTGATCCATAACATGAAAAACAAAAAAGTCCGTTTTTCATCAAAAGTCATGCTGAAAAAAATGGTGGGAACCGGTTTTAAAGTATGGTGACGTACTATCCAATGGTGCGCAGCCAATAAACCAAGTATTAACCAAATCCAAGCGGGGTAAAGGGTTTCAACAGCTTTTATCTAAGCCCAACTGATCCATAACATGAAAAACAAAAAAGTCCGTTTTTCATCAAAAGTCATGCTGAAAAAAATGGTGGGAACCGGTTTTAAAGTATGGTGACGTACTATCCAATGGTGCGCAGCCAATAAACCAAGTATTAACCAAATCCAAGCGGGGTAAAGGGTTTCAACAGCTTTTATCTAAGCCCAACTGATCCATAACATGAAAAACAAAAAAGTCCGTTTTTCATCAAAAGTCATGCTGAAAAAAATGGTGGGAACCGGTTTTAAAGTATGGTGACGTACTATCCAATGGTGCGCAGCCAATAAACCAAGTATTAACCAAATCCAAGCGGGGTAAAGGGTTTCAACAGCTTTTATCTAAGCCCAACTGATCCATAACATGAAAAACAAAAAAGTCCGTTTTTCATCAAAAGTCATGCTGAAAAAAATGGTGGGAACCGGTTTTAAAGTATGGTGACGTACTATCCAATGGTGCGCAGCCAATAAACCAAGTATTAACCAAATCCAAGCGGGGTAAAGGGTTTCAACAGCTTTTATCTAAGCCCAACTGATCCATAACATGAAAAACAAAAAAGTCCGTTTTTCATCAAAAGTCATGCTGAAAAAAATGGTGGGAACCGGTTTTAAAGTATGGTGACGTACTATCCAATGGTGCGCAGCCAATAAACCAAGTATTAACCAAATCCAAGCGGGGTAAAGGGTTTCAACAGCTTTTATCTAAGCCCAACTGATCCATAACATGAAAAACAAAAAAGTCCGTTTTTCATCAAAAGTCATGCTGAAAAAAATGGTGGGAACCGGTTTTAAAGTATGGTGACGTACTATCCAATGGTGCGCAGCCAATAAACCAAGTATTAACCAAATCCAAGCGGGGTAAAGGGTTTCAACAGCTTTTATCTAAGCCCAACTGATCCATAACATGAAAAACAAAAAAGTCCGTTTTTCATCAAAAGTCATGCTGAAAAAAATGGTGGGAACCGGTTTTAAAGTATGGTGACGTACTATCCAATGGTGCGCAGCCAATAAACCAAGTATTAACCAAATCCAAGCGGGGTAAAGGGTTTCAACAGCTTTTATCTAAGCCCAACTGATCCATAACATGAAAAACAAAAAAGTCCGTTTTTCATCAAAAGTCATGCTGAAAAAAATGGTGGGAACCGGTTTTAAAGTATGGTGACGTACTATCCAATGGTGCGCAGCCAATAAACCAAGTATTAACCAAATCCAAGCGGGGTAAAGGGTTTCAACAGCTTTTATCTAAGCCCAACTGATCCATAACATGAAAAACAAAAAAGTCCGTTTTTCATCAAAAGTCATGCTGAAAAAAATGGTGGGAACCGGTTTTAAAGTATGGTGACGTACTATCCAATGGTGCGCAGCCAATAAACCAAGTATTAACCAAATCCAAGCGGGGTAAAGGGTTTCAACAGCTTTTATCTAAGCCCAACTGATCCATAACATGAAAAACAAAAAAGTCCGTTTTTCATCAAAAGTCATGCTGAAAAAAATGGTGGGAACCGGTTTTAAAGTATGGTGACGTACTATCCAATGGTGCGCAGCCAATAAACCAAGTATTAACCAAATCCAAGCGGGGTAAAGGGTTTCAACAGCTTTTATCTAAGCCCAACTGATCCATAACATGAAAAACAAAAAAGTCCGTTTTTCATCAAAAGTCATGCTGAAAAAAATGGTGGGAACCGGTTTTAAAGTATGGTGACGTACTATCCAATGGTGCGCAGCCAATAAACCAAGTATTAACCAAATCCAAGCGGGGTAAAGGGTTTCAACAGCTTTTATCTAAGCCCAACTGATCCATAACATGAAAAACAAAAAAGTCCGTTTTTCATCAAAAGTCATGCTGAAAAAAATGGTGGGAACCGGTTTTAAAGTATGGTGACGTACTATCCAATGGTGCGCAGCCAATAAACCAAGTATTAACCAAATCCAAGCGGGGTAAAGGGTTTCAACAGCTTTTATCTAAGCCCAACTGATCCATAACATGAAAAACAAAAAAGTCCGTTTTTCATCAAAAGTCATGCTGAAAAAAATGGTGGGAACCGGTTTTAAAGTATGGTGACGTACTATCCAATGGTGCGCAGCCAATAAACCAAGTATTAACCAAATCCAAGCGGGGTAAAGGGTTTCAACAGCTTTTATCTAAGCCCAACTGATCCATAACATGAAAAACAAAAAAGTCCGTTTTTCATCAAAAGTCATGCTGAAAAAAATGGTGGGAACCGGTTTTAAAGTATGGTGACGTACTATCCAATGGTGCGCAGCCAATAAACCAAGTATTAACCAAATCCAAGCGGGGTAAAGGGTTTCAACAGCTTTTATCTAAGCCCAACTGATCCATAACATGAAAAACAAAAAAGTCCGTTTTTCATCAAAAGTCATGCTGAAAAAAATGGTGGGAACCGGTTTTAAAGTATGGTGACGTACTATCCAATGGTGCGCAGCCAATAAACCAAGTATTAACCAAATCCAAGCGGGGTAAAGGGTTTCAACAGCTTTTATCTAAGCCCAACTGATCCATAACATGAAAAACAAAAAAGTCCGTTTTTCATCAAAAGTCATGCTGAAAAAAATGGTGGGAACCGGTTTTAAAGTATGGTGACGTACTATCCAATGGTGCGCAGCCAATAAACCAAGTATTAACCAAATCCAAGCGGGGTAAAGGGTTTCAACAGCTTTTATCTAAGCCCAACTGATCCATAACATGAAAAACAAAAAAGTCCGTTTTTCATCAAAAGTCATGCTGAAAAAAATGGTGGGAACCGGTTTTAAAGTATGGTGACGTACTATCCAATGGTGCGCAGCCAATAAACCAAGTATTAACCAAATCCAAGCGGGGTAAAGGGTTTCAACAGCTTTTATCTAAGCCCAACTGATCCATAACATGAAAAACAAAAAAGTCCGTTTTTCATCAAAAGTCATGCTGAAAAAAATGGTGGGAACCGGTTTTAAAGTATGGTGACGTACTATCCAATGGTGCGCAGCCAATAAACCAAGTATTAACCAAATCCAAGCGGGGTAAAGGGTTTCAACAGCTTTTATCTAAGCCCAACTGATCCATAACATGAAAAACAAAAAAGTCCGTTTTTCATCAAAAGTCATGCTGAAAAAAATGGTGGGAACCGGTTTTAAAGTATGGTGACGTACTATCCAATGGTGCGCAGCCAATAAACCAAGTATTAACCAAATCCAAGCGGGGTAAAGGGTTTCAACAGCTTTTATCTAAGCCCAACTGATCCATAACATGAAAAACAAAAAAGTCCGTTTTTCATCAAAAGTCATGCTGAAAAAAATGGTGGGAACCGGTTTTAAAGTATGGTGACGTACTATCCAATGGTGCGCAGCCAATAAACCAAGTATTAACCAAATCCAAGCGGGGTAAAGGGTTTCAACAGCTTTTATCTAAGCCCAACTGATCCATAACATGAAAAACAAAAAAGTCCGTTTTTCATCAAAAGTCATGCTGAAAAAAATGGTGGGAACCGGTTTTAAAGTATGGTGACGTACTATCCAATGGTGCGCAGCCAATAAACCAAGTATTAACCAAATCCAAGCGGGGTAAAGGGTTTCAACAGCTTTTATCTAAGCCCAACTGATCCATAACATGAAAAACAAAAAAGTCCGTTTTTCATCAAAAGTCATGCTGAAAAAAATGGTGGGAACCGGTTTTAAAGTATGGTGACGTACTATCCAATGGTGCGCAGCCAATAAACCAAGTATTAACCAAATCCAAGCGGGGTAAAGGGTTTCAACAGCTTTTATCTAAGCCCAACTGATCCATAACATGAAAAACAAAAAAGTCCGTTTTTCATCAAAAGTCATGCTGAAAAAAATGGTGGGAACCGGTTTTAAAGTATGGTGACGTACTATCCAATGGTGCGCAGCCAATAAACCAAGTATTAACCAAATCCAAGCGGGGTAAAGGGTTTCAACAGCTTTTATCTAAGCCCAACTGATCCAT
The DNA here is from genome assembly GCA_030141615.1 of Unio pictorum. Taxonomy (NCBI): domain Eukaryota; kingdom Metazoa; phylum Mollusca; class Bivalvia; order Unionida; family Unionidae; genus Unio; species Unio pictorum. The sequence continues at coordinate 170,816 of JARLTB010000356.1, forward strand.
AACATGAAAAACAAAAAAGTCCGTTTTTCATCAAAAGTCATGCTGAAAAAAATGGTGGGAACCGGTTTTAAAGTATGGTGACGTACTATCCAATGGTGCGCAGCCAATAAACCAAGTATTAACCAAATCCAAGCGGGGTAAAGGGTTTCAACAGCTTTTATCTAAGCCCAACTGATCCATAACATGAAAAACAAAAAAGTCCGTTTTTCATCAAAAGTCATGCTGAAAAAAATGGTGGGAACCGGTTTTAAAGTATGGTGACGTACTATCCAATGGTGCGCAGCCAATAAACCAAGTATTAACCAAATCCAAGCGGGGTAAAGGGTTTCAACAGCTTTTATCTAAGCCCAACTGATCCATAACATGAAAAACAAAAAAGTCCGTTTTTCATCAAAAGTCATGCTGAAAAAAATGGTGGGAACCGGTTTTAAAGTATGGTGACGTACTATCCAATGGTGCGCAGCCAATAAACCAAGTATTAACCAAATCCAAGCGGGGTAAAGGGTTTCAACAGCTTTTATCTAAGCCCAACTGATCCATAACATGAAAAACAAAAAAGTCCGTTTTTCATCAAAAGTCATGCTGAAAAAAATGGTGGGAACCGGTTTTAAAGTATGGTGACGTACTATCCAATGGTGCGCAGCCAATAAACCAAGTATTAACCAAATCCAAGCGGGGTAAAGGGTTTCAACAGCTTTTATCTAAGCCCAACTGATCCATAACATGAAAAACAAAAAAGTCCGTTTTTCATCAAAAGTCATGCTGAAAAAAATGGTGGGAACCGGTTTTAAAGTATGGTGACGTACTATCCAATGGTGCGCAGCCAATAAACCAAGTATTAACCAAATCCAAGCGGGGTAAAGGGTTTCAACAGCTTTTATCTAAGCCCAACTGATCCATAACATGAAAAACAAAAAAGTCCGTTTTTCATCAAAAGTCATGCTGAAAAAAATGGTGGGAACCGGTTTTAAAGTATGGTGACGTACTATCCAATGGTGCGCAGCCAATAAACCAAGTATTAACCAAATCCAAGCGGGGTAAAGGGTTTCAACAGCTTTTATCTAAGCCCAACTGATCCATAACATGAAAAACAAAAAAGTCCGTTTTTCATCAAAAGTCATGCTGAAAAAAATGGTGGGAACCGGTTTTAAAGTATGGTGACGTACTATCCAATGGTGCGCAGCCAATAAACCAAGTATTAACCAAATCCAAGCGGGGTAAAGGGTTTCAACAGCTTTTATCTAAGCCCAACTGATCCATAACATGAAAAACAAAAAAGTCCGTTTTTCATCAAAAGTCATGCTGAAAAAAATGGTGGGAACCGGTTTTAAAGTATGGTGACGTACTATCCAATGGTGCGCAGCCAATAAACCAAGTATTAACCAAATCCAAGCGGGGTAAAGGGTTTCAACAGCTTTTATCTAAGCCCAACTGATCCATAACATGAAAAACAAAAAAGTCCGTTTTTCATCAAAAGTCATGCTGAAAAAAATGGTGGGAACCGGTTTTAAAGTATGGTGACGTACTATCCAATGGTGCGCAGCCAATAAACCAAGTATTAACCAAATCCAAGCGGGGTAAAGGGTTTCAACAGCTTTTATCTAAGCCCAACTGATCCATAACATGAAAAACAAAAAAGTCCGTTTTTCATCAAAAGTCATGCTGAAAAAAATGGTGGGAACCGGTTTTAAAGTATGGTGACGTACTATCCAATGGTGCGCAGCCAATAAACCAAGTATTAACCAAATCCAAGCGGGGTAAAGGGTTTCAACAGCTTTTATCTAAGCCCAACTGATCCATAACATGAAAAACAAAAAAGTCCGTTTTTCATCAAAAGTCATGCTGAAAAAAATGGTGGGAACCGGTTTTAAAGTATGGTGACGTACTATCCAATGGTGCGCAGCCAATAAACCAAGTATTAACCAAATCCAAGCGGGGTAAAGGGTTTCAACAGCTTTTATCTAAGCCCAACTGATCCATAACATGAAAAACAAAAAAGTCCGTTTTTCATCAAAAGTCATGCTGAAAAAAATGGTGGGAACCGGTTTTAAAGTATGGTGACGTACTATCCAATGGTGCGCAGCCAATAAACCAAGTATTAACCAAATCCAAGCGGGGTAAAGGGTTTCAACAGCTTTTATCTAAGCCCAACTGATCCATAACATGAAAAACAAAAAAGTCCGTTTTTCATCAAAAGTCATGCTGAAAAAAATGGTGGGAACCGGTTTTAAAGTATGGTGACGTACTATCCAATGGTGCGCAGCCAATAAACCAAGTATTAACCAAATCCAAGCGGGGTAAAGGGTTTCAACAGCTTTTATCTAAGCCCAACTGATCCATAACATGAAAAACAAAAAAGTCCGTTTTTCATCAAAAGTCATGCTGAAAAAAATGGTGGGAACCGGTTTTAAAGTATGGTGACGTACTATCCAATGGTGCGCAGCCAATAAACCAAGTATTAACCAAATCCAAGCGGGGTAAAGGGTTTCAACAGCTTTTATCTAAGCCCAACTGATCCATAACATGAAAAACAAAAAAGTCCGTTTTTCATCAAAAGTCATGCTGAAAAAAATGGTGGGAACCGGTTTTAAAGTATGGTGACGTACTATCCAATGGTGCGCAGCCAATAAACCAAGTATTAACCAAATCCAAGCGGGGTAAAGGGTTTCAACAGCTTTTATCTAAGCCCAACTGATCCATAACATGAAAAACAAAAAAGTCCGTTTTTCATCAAAAGTCATGCTGAAAAAAATGGTGGGAACCGGTTTTAAAGTATGGTGACGTACTATCCAATGGTGCGCAGCCAATAAACCAAGTATTAACCAAATCCAAGCGGGGTAAAGGGTTTCAACAGCTTTTATCTAAGCCCAACTGATCCATAACATGAAAAACAAAAAAGTCCGTTTTTCATCAAAAGTCATGCTGAAAAAAATGGTGGGAACCGGTTTTAAAGTATGGTGACGTACTATCCAATGGTGCGCAGCCAATAAACCAAGTATTAACCAAATCCAAGCGGGGTAAAGGGTTTCAACAGCTTTTATCTAAGCCCAACTGATCCATAACATGAAAAACAAAAAAGTCCGTTTTTCATCAAAAGTCATGCTGAAAAAAATGGTGGGAACCGGTTTTAAAGTATGGTGACGTACTATCCAATGGTGCGCAGCCAATAAACCAAGTATTAACCAAATCCAAGCGGGGTAAAGGGTTTCAACAGCTTTTATCTAAGCCCAACTGATCCATAACATGAAAAACAAAAAAGTCCGTTTTTCATCAAAAGTCATGCTGAAAAAAATGGTGGGAACCGGTTTTAAAGTATGGTGACGTACTATCCAATGGTGCGCAGCCAATAAACCAAGTATTAACCAAATCCAAGCGGGGTAAAGGGTTTCAACAGCTTTTATCTAAGCCCAACTGATCCATAACATGAAAAACAAAAAAGTCCGTTTTTCATCAAAAGTCATGCTGAAAAAAATGGTGGGAACCGGTTTTAAAGTATGGTGACGTACTATCCAATGGTGCGCAGCCAATAAACCAAGTATTAACCAAATCCAAGCGGGGTAAAGGGTTTCAACAGCTTTTATCTAAGCCCAACTGATCCATAACATGAAAAACAAAAAAGTCCGTTTTTCATCAAAAGTCATGCTGAAAAAAATGGTGGGAACCGGTTTTAAAGTATGGTGACGTACTATCCAATGGTGCGCAGCCAATAAACCAAGTATTAACCAAATCCAAGCGGGGTAAAGGGTTTCAACAGCTTTTATCTAAGCCCAACTGATCCATAACATGAAAAACAAAAAAGTCCGTTTTTCATCAAAAGTCATGCTGAAAAAAATGGTGGGAACCGGTTTTAAAGTATGGTGACGTACTATCCAATGGTGCGCAGCCAATAAACCAAGTATTAACCAAATCCAAGCGGGGTAAAGGGTTTCAACAGCTTTTATCTAAGCCCAACTGATCCATAACATGAAAAACAAAAAAGTCCGTTTTTCATCAAAAGTCATGCTGAAAAAAATGGTGGGAACCGGTTTTAAAGTATGGTGACGTACTATCCAATGGTGCGCAGCCAATAAACCAAGTATTAACCAAATCCAAGCGGGGTAAAGGGTTTCAACAGCTTTTATCTAAGCCCAACTGATCCATAACATGAAAAACAAAAAAGTCCGTTTTTCATCAAAAGTCATGCTGAAAAAAATGGTGGGAACCGGTTTTAAAGTATGGTGACGTACTATCCAATGGTGCGCAGCCAATAAACCAAGTATTAACCAAATCCAAGCGGGGTAAAGGGTTTCAACAGCTTTTATCTAAGCCCAACTGATCCATAACATGAAAAACAAAAAAGTCCGTTTTTCATCAAAAGTCATGCTGAAAAAAATGGTGGGAACCGGTTTTAAAGTATGGTGACGTACTATCCAATGGTGCGCAGCCAATAAACCAAGTATTAACCAAATCCAAGCGGGGTAAAGGGTTTCAACAGCTTTTATCTAAGCCCAACTGATCCATAACATGAAAAACAAAAAAGTCCGTTTTTCATCAAAAGTCATGCTGAAAAAAATGGTGGGAACCGGTTTTAAAGTATGGTGACGTACTATCCAATGGTGCGCAGCCAATAAACCAAGTATTAACCAAATCCAAGCGGGGTAAAGGGTTTCAACAGCTTTTATCTAAGCCCAACTGATCCATAACATGAAAAACAAAAAAGTCCGTTTTTCATCAAAAGTCATGCTGAAAAAAATGGTGGGAACCGGTTTTAAAGTATGGTGACGTACTATCCAATGGTGCGCAGCCAATAAACCAAGTATTAACCAAATCCAAGCGGGGTAAAGGGTTTCAACAGCTTTTATCTAAGCCCAACTGATCCATAACATGAAAAACAAAAAAGTCCGTTTTTCATCAAAAGTCATGCTGAAAAAAATGGTGGGAACCGGTTTTAAAGTATGGTGACGTACTATCCAATGGTGCGCAGCCAATAAACCAAGTATTAACCAAATCCAAGCGGGGTAAAGGGTTTCAACAGCTTTTATCTAAGCCCAACTGATCCATAACATGAAAAACAAAAAAGTCCGTTTTTCATCAAAAGTCATGCTGAAAAAAATGGTGGGAACCGGTTTTAAAGTATGGTGACGTACTATCCAATGGTGCGCAGCCAATAAACCAAGTATTAACCAAATCCAAGCGGGGTAAAGGGTTTCAACAGCTTTTATCTAAGCCCAACTGATCCATAACATGAAAAACAAAAAAGTCCGTTTTTCATCAAAAGTCATGCTGAAAAAAATGGTGGGAACCGGTTTTAAAGTATGGTGACGTACTATCCAATGGTGCGCAGCCAATAAACCAAGTATTAACCAAATCCAAGCGGGGTAAAGGGTTTCAACAGCTTTTATCTAAGCCCAACTGATCCATAACATGAAAAACAAAAAAGTCCGTTTTTCATCAAAAGTCATGCTGAAAAAAATGGTGGGAACCGGTTTTAAAGTATGGTGACGTACTATCCAATGGTGCGCAGCCAATAAACCAAGTATTAACCAAATCCAAGCGGGGTAAAGGGTTTCAACAGCTTTTATCTAAGCCCAACTGATCCATAACATGAAAAACAAAAAAGTCCGTTTTTCATCAAAAGTCATGCTGAAAAAAATGGTGGGAACCGGTTTTAAAGTATGGTGACGTACTATCCAATGGTGCGCAGCCAATAAACCAAGTATTAACCAAATCCAAGCGGGGTAAAGGGTTTCAACAGCTTTTATCTAAGCCCAACTGATCCATAACATGAAAAACAAAAAAGTCCGTTTTTCATCAAAAGTCATGCTGAAAAAAATGGTGGGAACCGGTTTTAAAGTATGGTGACGTACTATCCAATGGTGCGCAGCCAATAAACCAAGTATTAACCAAATCCAAGCGGGGTAAAGGGTTTCAACAGCTTTTATCTAAGCCCAACTGATCCATAACATGAAAAACAAAAAAGTCCGTTTTTCATCAAAAGTCATGCTGAAAAAAATGGTGGGAACCGGTTTTAAAGTATGGTGACGTACTATCCAATGGTGCGCAGCCAATAAACCAAGTATTAACCAAATCCAAGCGGGGTAAAGGGTTTCAACAGCTTTTATCTAAGCCCAACTGATCCATAACATGAAAAACAAAAAAGTCCGTTTTTCATCAAAAGTCATGCTGAAAAAAATGGTGGGAACCGGTTTTAAAGTATGGTGACGTACTATCCAATGGTGCGCAGCCAATAAACCAAGTATTAACCAAATCCAAGCGGGGTAAAGGGTTTCAACAGCTTTTATCTAAGCCCAACTGATCCATAACATGAAAAACAAAAAAGTCCGTTTTTCATCAAAAGTCATGCTGAAAAAATGGTGGGAACCGGTTTTAAAGTATGGTGACGTACTATCCAATGGTGCGCAGCCAATAAACCAAGTATTAACCAAATCCAAGCGGGGTAAAGGGTTTCAACAGCTTTTATCTAAGCCCAACTGATCCATAACATGAAAAACAAAAAAGTCCGTTTTTCATCAAAAGTCATGCTGAAAAAAATGGTGGGAACCGGTTTTAAAGTATGGTGACGTACTATCCAATGGTGCGCAGCCAATAAACCAAGTATTAACCAAATCCAAGCGGGGTAAAGGGTTTCAACAGCTTTTATCTAAGCCCAACTGATCCATAACATGAAAAACAAAAAAGTCCGTTTTTCATCAAAAGTCATGCTGAAAAAAATGGTGGGAACCGGTTTTAAAGTATGGTGACGTACTATCCAATGGTGCGCAGCCAATAAACCAAGTATTAACCAAATCCAAGCGGGGTAAAGGGTTTCAACAGCTTTTATCTAAGCCCAACTGATCCATAACATGAAAAACAAAAAAGTCCGTTTTTCATCAAAAGTCATGCTGAAAAAAATGGTGGGAACCGGTTTTAAAGTATGGTGACGTACTATCCAATGGTGCGCAGCCAATAAACCAAGTATTAACCAAATCCAAGCGGGGTAAAGGGTTTCAACAGCTTTTATCTAAGCCCAACTGATCCATAACATGAAAAACAAAAAAGTCCGTTTTTCATCAAAAGTCATGCTGAAAAAAATGGTGGGAACCGGTTTTAAAGTATGGTGACGTACTATCCAATGGTGCGCAGCCAATAAACCAAGTATTAACCAAATCCAAGCGGGGTAAAGGGTTTCAACAGCTTTTATCTAAGCCCAACTGATCCATAACATGAAAAACAAAAAAGTCCGTTTTTCATCAAAAGTCATGCTGAAAAAAATGGTGGGAACCGGTTTTAAAGTATGGTGACGTACTATCCAATGGTGCGCAGCCAATAAACCAAGTATTAACCAAATCCAAGCGGGGTAAAGGGTTTCAACAGCTTTTATCTAAGCCCAACTGATCCATAACATGAAAAACAAAAAAGTCCGTTTTTCATCAAAAGTCATGCTGAAAAAAATGGTGGGAACCGGTTTTAAAGTATGGTGACGTACTATCCAATGGTGCGCAGCCAATAAACCAAGTATTAACCAAATCCAAGCGGGGTAAAGGGTTTCAACAGCTTTTATCTAAGCCCAACTGATCCATAACATGAAAAACAAAAAAGTCCGTTTTTCATCAAAAGTCATGCTGAAAAAAATGGTGGGAACCGGTTTTAAAGTATGGTGACGTACTATCCAATGGTGCGCAGCCAATAAACCAAGTATTAACCAAATCCAAGCGGGGTAAAGGGTTTCAACAGCTTTTATCTAAGCCCAACTGATCCATAACATGAAAAACAAAAAAGTCCGTTTTTCATCAAAAGTCATGCTGAAAAAAATGGTGGGAACCGGTTTTAAAGTATGGTGACGTACTATCCAATGGTGCGCAGCCAATAAACCAAGTATTAACCAAATCCAAGCGGGGTAAAGGGTTTCAACAGCTTTTATCTAAGCCCAACTGATCCATAACATGAAAAACAAAAAAGTCCGTTTTTCATCAAAAGTCATGCTGAAAAAAATGGTGGGAACCGGTTTTAAAGTATGGTGACGTACTATCCAATGGTGCGCAGCCAATAAACCAAGTATTAACCAAATCCAAGCGGGGTAAAGGGTTTCAACAGCTTTTATCTAAGCCCAACTGATCCATAACATGAAAAACAAAAAAGTCCGTTTTTCATCAAAAGTCATGCTGAAAAAAATGGTGGGAACCGGTTTTAACAGTATGGTGACGTACTATCCAATGGTGCGCAGCCAATAAACCAAGTATTAACCAAATCCAAGCGGGGTAAAGGGTTTCAACAGCTTTTATCTAAGCCCAACTGATCCATAACATGAAAAACAAAAAAGTCCGTTTTTCATCAAAAGTCATGCTGAAAAAAATGGTGGGAACCGGTTTTAAAGTATGGTGACGTACTATCCAATGGTGCGCAGCCAATAAACCAAGTATTAACCAAATCCAAGCGGGGTAAAGGGTTTCAACAGCTTTTATCTAAGCCCAACTGATCCATAACATGAAAAACAAAAAAGTCCGTTTTTCATCAAAAGTCATGCTGAAAAAAATGGTGGGAACCGGTTTTAAAGTATGGTGACGTACTATCCAATGGTGCGCAGCCAATAAACCAAGTATTAACCAAATCCAAGCGGGGTAAAGGGTTTCAACAGCTTTTATCTAAGCCCAACTGATCCATAACATGAAAAACAAAAAAGTCCGTTTTTCATCAAAAGTCATGCTGAAAAAAATGGTGGGAACCGGTTTTAAAGTATGGTGACGTACTATCCAATGGTGCGCAGCCAATAAACCAAGTATTAACCAAATCCAAGCGGGGTAAAGGGTTTCAACAGCTTTTATCTAAGCCCAACTGATCCATAACATGAAAAACAAAAAAGTCCGTTTTTCATCAAAAGTCATGCTGAAAAAAATGGTGGGAACCGGTTTTAAAGTATGGTGACGTACTATCCAATGGTGCGCAGCCAATAAACCAAGTATTAACCAAATCCAAGCGGGGTAAAGGGTTTCAACAGCTTTTATCTAAGCCCAACTGATCCATAACATGAAAAACAAAAAAGTCCGTTTTTCATCAAAAGTCATGCTGAAAAAAATGGTGGGAACCGGTTTTAAAGTATGGTGACGTACTATCCAATGGTGCGCAGCCAATAAACCAAGTATTAACCAAATCCAAGCGGGGTAAAGGGTTTCAACAGCTTTTATCTAAGCCCAACTGATCCATAACATGAAAAACAAAAAAGTCCGTTTTTCATCAAAAGTCATGCTGAAAAAAATGGTGGGAACCGGTTTTAAAGTATGGTGACGTACTATCCAATGGTGCGCAGCCAATAAACCAAGTATTAACCAAATCCAAGCGGGGTAAAGGGTTTCAACAGCTTTTATCTAAGCCCAACTGATCCATAACATGAAAAACAAAAAAGTCCGTTTTTCATCAAAAGTCATGCTGAAAAAAATGGTGGGAACCGGTTTTAAAGTATGGTGACGTACTATCCAATGGTGCGCAGCCAATAAACCAAGTATTAACCAAATCCAAGCGGGGTAAAGGGTTTCAACAGCTTTTATCTAAGCCCAACTGATCCATAACATGAAAAACAAAAAAGTCCGTTTTTCATCAAAAGTCATGCTGAAAAAAATGGTGGGAACCGGTTTTAAAGTATGGTGACGTACTATCCAATGGTGCGCAGCCAATAAACCAAGTATTAACCAAATCCAAGCGGGGTAAAGGGTTTCAACAGCTTTTATCTAAGCCCAACTGATCCATAACATGAAAAACAAAAAAGTCCGTTTTTCATCAAAAGTCATGCTGAAAAAAATGGTGGGAACCGGTTTTAAAGTATGGTGACGTACTATCCAATGGTGCGCAGCCAATAAACCAAGTATTAACCAAATCCAAGCGGGGTAAAGGGTTTCAACAGCTTTTATCTAAGCCCAACTGATCCATAACATGAAAAACAAAAAAGTCCGTTTTTCATCAAAAGTCATGCTGAAAAAAATGGTGGGAACCGGTTTTAAAGTATGGTGACGTACTATCCAATGGTGCGCAGCCAATAAACCAAGTATTAACCAAATCCAAGCGGGGTAAAGGGTTTCAACAGCTTTTATCTAAGCCCAACTGATCCATAACATGAAAAACAAAAAAGTCCGTTTTTCATCAAAAGTCATGCTGAAAAAAATGGTGGGAACCGGTTTTAAAGTATGGTGACGTACTATCCAATGGTGCGCAGCCAATAAACCAAGTATTAACCAAATCCAAGCGGGGTAAAGGGTTTCAACAGCTTTTATCTAAGCCCAACTGATCCATAACATGAAAAACAAAAAAGTCCGTTTTTCATCAAAAGTCATGCTGAAAAAAATGGTGGGAACCGGTTTTAAAGTATGGTGACGTACTATCCAATGGTGCGCAGCCAATAAACCAAGTATTAACCAAATCCAAGCGGGGTAAAGGGTTTCAACAGCTTTTATCTAAGCCCAACTGATCCATAACATGAAAAACAAAAAAGTCCGTTTTTCATCAAAAGTCATGCTGAAAAAAATGGTGGGAACCGGTTTTAAAGTATGGTGACGTACTATCCAATGGTGCGCAGCCAATAAACCAAGTATTAACCAAATCCAAGCGGGGTAAAGGGTTTCAACAGCTTTTATCTAAGCCCAACTGATCCATAACATGAAAAACAAAAAAGTCCGTTTTTCATCAAAAGTCATGCTGAAAAAAATGGTGGGAACCGGTTTTAAAGTATGGTGACGTACTATCCAATGGTGCGCAGCCAATAAACCAAGTATTAACCAAATCCAAGCGGGGTAAAGGGTTTCAACAGCTTTTATCTAAGCCCAACTGATCCATAACATGAAAAACAAAAAAGTCCGTTTTTCATCAAAAGTCATGCTGAAAAAAATGGTGGGAACCGGTTTTAAAGTATGGTGACGTACTATCCAATGGTGCGCAGCCAATAAACCAAGTATTAACCAAATCCAAGCGGGGTAAAGGGTTTCAACAGCTTTTATCTAAGCCCAACTGATCCATAACATGAAAAACAAAAAAGTCCGTTTTTCATCAAAAGTCATGCTGAAAAAAATGGTGGGAACCGGTTTTAAAGTATGGTGACGTACTATCCAATGGTGCGCAGCCAATAAACCAAGTATTAACCAAATCCAAGCGGGGTAAAGGGTTTCAACAGCTTTTATCTAAGCCCAACTGATCCATAACATGAAAAACAAAAAAGTCCGTTTTTCATCAAAAGTCATGCTGAAAAAAATGGTGGGAACCGGTTTTAAAGTATGGTGACGTACTATCCAATGGTGCGCAGCCAATAAACCAAGTATTAACCAAATCCAAGCGGGGTAAAGGGTTTCAACAGCTTTTATCTAAGCCCAACTGATCCATAACATGAAAAACAAAAAAGTCCGTTTTTCATCAAAAGTCATGCTGAAAAAAATGGTGGGAACCGGTTTTAAAGTATGGTGACGTACTATCCAATGGTGCGCAGCCAATAAACCAAGTATTAACCAAATCCAAGCGGGGTAAAGGGTTTCAACAGCTTTTATCTAAGCCCAACTGATCCATAACATGAAAAACAAAAAAGTCCGTTTTTCATCAAAAGTCATGCTGAAAAAAATGGTGGGAACCGGTTTTAAAGTATGGTGACGTACTATCCAATGGTGCGCAGCCAATAAACCAAGTATTAACCAAATCCAAGCGGGGTAAAGGGTTTCAACAGCTTTTATCTAAGCCCAACTGATCCATAACATGAAAAACAAAAAAGTCCGTTTTTCATCAAAAGTCATGCTGAAAAAAATGGTGGGAACCGGTTTTAAAGTATGGTGACGTACTATCCAATGGTGCGCAGCCAATAAACCAAGTATTAACCAAATCCAAGCGGGGTAAAGGGTTTCAACAGCTTTTATCTAAGCCCAACTGATCCATAACATGAAAAACAAAAAAGTCCGTTTTTCATCAAAAGTCATGCTGAAAAAAATGGTGGGAACCGGTTTTAAAGTATGGTGACGTACTATCCAATGGTGCGCAGCCAATAAACCAAGTATTAACCAAATCCAAGCGGGGTAAAGGGTTTCAACAGCTTTTATCTAAGCCCAACTGATCCATAACATGAAAAACAAAAAAGTCCGTTTTTCATCAAAAGTCATGCTGAAAAAAATGGTGGGAACCGGTTTTAAAGTATGGTGACGTACTATCCAATGGTGCGCAGCCAATAAACCAAGTATTAACCAAATCCAAGCGGGGTAAAGGGTTTCAACAGCTTTTATCTAAGCCCAACTGATCCATAACATGAAAAACAAAAAAGTCCGTTTTTCATCAAAAGTCATGCTGAAAAAAATGGTGGGAACCGGTTTTAAAGTATGGTGACGTACTATCCAATGGTGCGCAGCCAATAAACCAAGTATTAACCAAATCCAAGCGGGGTAAAGGGTTTCAACAGCTTTTATCTAAGCCCAACTGATCCATAACATGAAAAACAAAAAAGTCCGTTTTTCATCAAAAGTCATGCTGAAAAAAATGGTGGGAACCGGTTTTAAAGTATGGTGACGTACTATCCAATGGTGCGCAGCCAATAAACCAAGTATTAACCAAATCCAAGCGGGGTAAAGGGTTTCAACAGCTTTTATCTAAGCCCAACTGATCCATAACATGAAAAACAAAAAAGTCCGTTTTTCATCAAAAGTCATGCTGAAAAAAATGGTGGGAACCGGTTTTAAAGTATGGTGACGTACTATCCAATGGTGCGCAGCCAATAAACCAAGTATTAACCAAATCCAAGCGGGGTAAAGGGTTTCAACAGCTTTTATCTAAGCCCAACTGATCCATAACATGAAAAACAAAAAAGTCCGTTTTTCATCAAAAGTCATGCTGAAAAAAATGGTGGGAACCGGTTTTAAAGTATGGTGACGTACTATCCAATGGTGCGCAGCCAATAAACCAAGTATTAACCAAATCCAAGCGGGGTAAAGGGTTTCAACAGCTTTTATCTAAGCCCAACTGATCCATAACATGAAAAACAAAAAAGTCCGTTTTTCATCAAAAGTCATGCTGAAAAAAATGGTGGGAACCGGTTTTAAAGTATGGTGACGTACTATCCAATGGTGCGCAGCCAATAAACCAAGTATTAACCAAATCCAAGCGGGGTAAAGGGTTTCAACAGCTTTTATCTAAGCCCAACTGATCCATAACATGAAAAACAAAAAAGTCCGTTTTTCATCAAAAGTCATGCTGAAAAAAATGGTGGGAACCGGTTTTAAAGTATGGTGACGTACTATCCAATGGTGCGCAGCCAATAAACCAAGTATTAACCAAATCCAAGCGGGGTAAAGGGTTTCAACAGCTTTTATCTAAGCCCAACTGATCCATAACATGAAAAACAAAAAAGTCCGTTTTTCATCAAAAGTCATGCTGAAAAAAATGGTGGGAACCGGTTTTAAAGTATGGTGACGTACTATCCAATGGTGCGCAGCCAATAAACCAAGTATTAACCAAATCCAAGCGGGGTAAAGGGTTTCAACAGCTTTTATCTAAGCCCAACTGATCCATAACATGAAAAACAAAAAAGTCCGTTTTTCATCAAAAGTCATGCTGAAAAAAATGGTGGGAACCGGTTTTAAAGTATGGTGACGTACTATCCAATGGTGCGCAGCCAATAAACCAAGTATTAACCAAATCCAAGCGGGGTAAAGGGTTTCAACAGCTTTTATCTAAGCCCAACTGATCCATAACATGAAAAACAAAAAAGTCCGTTTTTCATCAAAAGTCATGCTGAAAAAAATGGTGGGAACCGGTTTTAAAGTATGGTGACGTACTATCCAATGGTGCGCAGCCAATAAACCAAGTATTAACCAAATCCAAGCGGGGTAAAGGGTTTCAACAGCTTTTATCTAAGCCCAACTGATCCATAACATGAAAAACAAAAAAGTCCGTTTTTCATCAAAAGTCATGCTGAAAAAAATGGTGGGAACCGGTTTTAAAGTATGGTGACGTACTATCCAATGGTGCGCAGCCAATAAACCAAGTATTAACCAAATCCAAGCGGGGTAAAGGGTTTCAACAGCTTTTATCTAAGCCCAACTGATCCATAACATGAAAAACAAAAAAGTCCGTTTTTCATCAAAAGTCATGCTGAAAAAAATGGTGGGAACCGGTTTTAAAGTATGGTGACGTACTATCCAATGGTGCGCAGCCAATAAACCAAGTATTAACCAAATCCAAGCGGGGTAAAGGGTTTCAACAGCTTTTATCTAAGCCCAACTGATCCATAACATGAAAAACAAAAAAGTCCGTTTTTCATCAAAAGTCATGCTGAAAAAAATGGTGGGAACCGGTTTTAAAGTATGGTGACGTACTATCCAATGGTGCGCAGCCAATAAACCAAGTATTAACCAAATCCAAGCGGGGTAAAGGGTTTCAACAGCTTTTATCTAAGCCCAACTGATCCATAACATGAAAAACAAAAAAGTCCGTTTTTCATCAAAAGTCATGCTGAAAAAAATGGTGGGAACCGGTTTTAAAGTATGGTGACGTACTATCCAATGGTGCGCAGCCAATAAACCAAGTATTAACCAAATCCAAGCGGGGTAAAGGGTTTCAACAGCTTTTATCTAAGCCCAACTGATCCATAACATGAAAAACAAAAAAGTCCGTTTTTCATCAAAAGTCATGCTGAAAAAAATGGTGGGAACCGGTTTTAAAGTATGGTGACGTACTATCCAATGGTGCGCAGCCAATAAACCAAGTATTAACCAAATCCAAGCGGGGTAAAGGGTTTCAACAGCTTTTATCTAAGCCCAACTGATCCATAACATGAAAAACAAAAAAGTCCGTTTTTCATCAAAAGTCATGCTGAAAAAAATGGTGGGAACCGGTTTTAAAGTATGGTGACGTACTATCCAATGGTGCGCAGCCAATAAACCAAGTATTAACCAAATCCAAGCGGGGTAAAGGGTTTCAACAGCTTTTATCTAAGCCCAACTGATCCATAACATGAAAAACAAAAAAGTCCGTTTTTCATCAAAAGTCATGCTGAAAAAAATGGTGGGAACCGGTTTTAAAGTATGGTGACGTACTATCCAATGGTGCGCAGCCAATAAACCAAGTATTAACCAAATCCAAGCGGGGTAAAGGGTTTCAACAGCTTTTATCTAAGCCCAACTGATCCATAACATGAAAAACAAAAAAGTCCGTTTTTCATCAAAAGTCATGCTGAAAAAAATGGTGGGAACCGGTTTTAAAGTATGGTGACGTACTATCCAATGGTGCGCAGCCAATAAACCAAGTATTAACCAAATCCAAGCGGGGTAAAGGGTTTCAACAGCTTTTATCTAAGCCCAACTGATCCATAACATGAAAAACAAAAAAGTCCGTTTTTCATCAAAAGTCATGCTGAAAAAAATGGTGGGAACCGGTTTTAAAGTATGGTGACGTACTATCCAATGGTGCGCAGCCAATAAACCAAGTATTAACCAAATCCAAGCGGGGTAAAGGGTTTCAACAGCTTTTATCTAAGCCCAACTGATCCATAACATGAAAAACAAAAAAGTCCGTTTTTCATCAAAAGTCATGCTGAAAAAAATGGTGGGAACCGGTTTTAAAGTATGGTGACGTACTATCCAATGGTGCGCAGCCAATAAACCAAGTATTAACCAAATCCAAGCGGGGTAAAGGGTTTCAACAGCTTTTATCTAAGCCCAACTGATCCATAACATGAAAAACAAAAAAGTCCGTTTTTCATCAAAAGTCATGCTGAAAAAAATGGTGGGAACCGGTTTTAAAGTATGGTGACGTACTATCCAATGGTGCGCAGCCAATAAACCAAGTATTAACCAAATCCAAGCGGGGTAAAGGGTTTCAACAGCTTTTATCTAAGCCCAACTGATCCATAACATGAAAAACAAAAAAGTCCGTTTTTCATCAAAAGTCATGCTGAAAAAAATGGTGGGAACCGGTTTTAAAGTATGGTGACGTACTATCCAATGGTGCGCAGCCAATAAACCAAGTATTAACCAAATCCAAGCGGGGTAAAGGGTTTCAACAGCTTTTATCTAAGCCCAACTGATCCATAACATGAAAAACAAAAAAGTCCGTTTTTCATCAAAAGTCATGCTGAAAAAAATGGTGGGAACCGGTTTTAAAGTATGGTGACGTACTATCCAATGGTGCGCAGCCAATAAACCAAGTATTAACCAAATCCAAGCGGGGTAAAGGGTTTCAACAGCTTTTATCTAAGCCCAACTGATCCATAACATGAAAAACAAAAAAGTCCGTTTTTCATCAAAAGTCATGCTGAAAAAAATGGTGGGAACCGGTTTTAAAGTATGGTGACGTACTATCCAATGGTGCGCAGCCAATAAACCAAGTATTAACCAAATCCAAGCGGGGTAAAGGGTTTCAACAGCTTTTATCTAAGCCCAACTGATCCATAACATGAAAAACAAAAAAGTCCGTTTTTCATCAAAAGTCATGCTGAAAAAAATGGTGGGAACCGGTTTTAAAGTATGGTGACGTACTATCCAATGGTGCGCAGCCAATAAACCAAGTATTAACCAAATCCAAGCGGGGTAAAGGGTTTCAACAGCTTTTATCTAAGCCCAACTGATCCATAACATGAAAAACAAAAAAGTCCGTTTTTCATCAAAAGTCATGCTGAAAAAAATGGTGGGAACCGGTTTTAAAGTATGGTGACGTACTATCCAATGGTGCGCAGCCAATAAACCAAGTATTAACCAAATCCAAGCGGGGTAAAGGGTTTCAACAGCTTTTATCTAAGCCCAACTGATCCATAACATGAAAAACAAAAAAGTCCGTTTTTCATCAAAAGTCATGCTGAAAAAAATGGTGGGAACCGGTTTTAAAGTATGGTGACGTACTATCCAATGGTGCGCAGCCAATAAACCAAGTATTAACCAAATCCAAGCGGGGTAAAGGGTTTCAACAGCTTTTATCTAAGCCCAACTGATCCATAACATGAAAAACAAAAAAGTCCGTTTTTCATCAAAAGTCATGCTGAAAAAAATGGTGGGAACCGGTTTTAAAGTATGGTGACGTACTATCCAATGGTGCGCAGCCAATAAACCAAGTATTAACCAAATCCAAGCGGGGTAAAGGGTTTCAACAGCTTTTATCTAAGCCCAACTGATCCATAACATGAAAAACAAAAAAGTCCGTTTTTCATCAAAAGTCATGCTGAAAAAAATGGTGGGAACCGGTTTTAAAGTATGGTGACGTACTATCCAATGGTGCGCAGCCAATAAACCAAGTATTAACCAAATCCAAGCGGGGTAAAGGGTTTCAACAGCTTTTATCTAAGCCCAACTGATCCATAACATGAAAAACAAAAAAGTCCGTTTTTCATCAAAAGTCATGCTGAAAAAAATGGTGGGAACCGGTTTTAAAGTATGGTGACGTACTATCCAATGGTGCGCAGCCAATGAACCAAGTATTAACCAAATCCAAGCGGGGTAAAGGGTTTCAACAGCTTTTATCTAAGCCCAACTGATCCATAACATGAAAAACAAAAAAGTCCGTTTTTCATCAAAAGTCATGCTGAAAAAAATGGTGGGAACCGGTTTTAAAGTATGGTGACGTACTATCCAATGGTGCGCAGCCAATAAACCAAGTATTAACCAAATCCAAGCGGGGTAAAGGGTTTCAACAGCTTTTATCTAAGCCCAACTGATCCATAACATGAAAAACAAAAAAGTCCGTTTTTCATCAAAAGTCATGCTGAAAAAAATGGTGGGAACCGGTTTTAAAGTATGGTGACGTACTATCCAATGGTGCGCAGCCAATAAACCAAGTATTAACCAAATCCAAGCGGGGTAAAGGGTTTCAACAGCTTTTATCTAAGCCCAACTGATCCATAACATGAAAAACAAAAAAGTCCGTTTTTCATCAAAAGTCATGCTGAAAAAAATGGTGGGAACCGGTTTTAAAGTATGGTGACGTACTATCCAATGGTGCGCAGCCAATAAACCAAGTATTAACCAAATCCAAGCGGGGTAAAGGGTTTCAACAGCTTTTATCTAAGCCCAACTGATCCATAACATGAAAAACAAAAAAGTCCGTTTTTCATCAAAAGTCATGCTGAAAAAAATGGTGGGAACCGGTTTTAAAGTATGGTGACGTACTATCCAATGGTGCGCAGCCAATAAACCAAGTATTAACCAAATCCAAGCGGGGTAAAGGGTTTCAACAGCTTTTATCTAAGCCCAACTGATCCATAACATGAAAAACAAAAAAGTCCGTTTTTCATCAAAAGTCATGCTGAAAAAAATGGTGGGAACCGGTTTTAAAGTATGGTGACGTACTATCCAATGGTGCGCAGCCAATAAACCAAGTATTAACCAAATCCAAGCGGGGTAAAGGGTTTCAACAGCTTTTATCTAAGCCCAACTGATCCATAACATGAAAAACAAAAAAGTCCGTTTTTCATCAAAAGTCATGCTGAAAAAAATGGTGGGAACCGGTTTTAAAGTATGGTGACGTACTATCCAATGGTGCGCAGCCAATAAACCAAGTATTAACCAAATCCAAGCGGGGTAAAGGGTTTCAACAGCTTTTATCTAAGCCCAACTGATCCATAACATGAAAAACAAAAAAGTCCGTTTTTCATCAAAAGTCATGCTGAAAAAAATGGTGGGAACCGGTTTTAAAGTATGGTGACGTACTATCCAATGGTGCGCAGCCAATAAACCAAGTATTAACCAAATCCAAGCGGGGTAAAGGGTTTCAACAGCTTTTATCTAAGCCCAACTGATCCATAACATGAAAAACAAAAAAGTCCGTTTTTCATCAAAAGTCATGCTGAAAAAAATGGTGGGAACCGGTTTTAAAGTATGGTGACGTACTATCCAATGGTGCGCAGCCAATAAACCAAGTATTAACCAAATCCAAGCGGGGTAAAGGGTTTCAACAGCTTTTATCTAAGCCCAACTGATCCATAACATGAAAAACAAAAAAGTCCGTTTTTCATCAAAAGTCATGCTGAAAAAAATGGTGGGAACCGGTTTTAAAGTATGGTGACGTACTATCCAATGGTGCGCAGCCAATAAACCAAGTATTAACCAAATCCAAGCGGGGTAAAGGGTTTCAACAGCTTTTATCTAAGCCCAACTGATCCATAACATGAAAAACAAAAAAGTCCGTTTTTCATCAAAAGTCATGCTGAAAAAAATGGTGGGAACCGGTTTTAAAGTATGGTGACGTACTATCCAATGGTGCGCAGCCAATAAACCAAGTATTAACCAAATCCAAGCGGGGTAAAGGGTTTCAACAGCTTTTATCTAAGCCCAACTGATCCATAACATGAAAAACAAAAAAGTCCGTTTTTCATCAAAAGTCAT
Organism: Unio pictorum; assembly: GCA_030141615.1. Taxonomy (NCBI): domain Eukaryota; kingdom Metazoa; phylum Mollusca; class Bivalvia; order Unionida; family Unionidae; genus Unio; species Unio pictorum. Next base: position 190,117 of record JARLTB010000356.1, read on the forward strand.
GCTGAAAAAAATGGTGGGAACCGGTTTTAAAGTATGGTGACGTACTATCCAATGGTGCGCAGCCAATAAACCAAGTATTAACCAAATCCAAGCGGGGTAAAGGGTTTCAACAGCTTTTATCTAAGCCCAACTGATCCATAACATGAAAAACAAAAAAGTCCGTTTTTCATCAAAAGTCATGCTGAAAAAAATGGTGGGAACCGGTTTTAAAGTATGGTGACGTACTATCCAATGGTGCGCAGCCAATAAACCAAGTATTAACCAAATCCAAGCGGGGTAAAGGGTTTCAACAGCTTTTATCTAAGCCCAACTGATCCATAACATGAAAAACAAAAAAGTCCGTTTTTCATCAAAAGTCATGCTGAAAAAAATGGTGGGAACCGGTTTTAAAGTATGGTGACGTACTATCCAATGGTGCGCAGCCAATAAACCAAGTATTAACCAAATCCAAGCGGGGTAAAGGGTTTCAACAGCTTTTATCTAAGCCCAACTGATCCATAACATGAAAAACAAAAAAGTCCGTTTTTCATCAAAAGTCATGCTGAAAAAAATGGTGGGAACCGGTTTTAAAGTATGGTGACGTACTATCCAATGGTGCGCAGCCAATAAACCAAGTATTAACCAAATCCAAGCGGGGTAAAGGGTTTCAACAGCTTTTATCTAAGCCCAACTGATCCATAACATGAAAAACAAAAAAGTCCGTTTTTCATCAAAAGTCATGCTGAAAAAAATGGTGGGAACCGGTTTTAAAGTATGGTGACGTACTATCCAATGGTGCGCAGCCAATAAACCAAGTATTAACCAAATCCAAGCGGGGTAAAGGGTTTCAACAGCTTTTATCTAAGCCCAACTGATCCATAACATGAAAAACAAAAAAGTCCGTTTTTCATCAAAAGTCATGCTGAAAAAAATGGTGGGAACCGGTTTTAAAGTATGGTGACGTACTATCCAATGGTGCGCAGCCAATAAACCAAGTATTAACCAAATCCAAGCGGGGTAAAGGGTTTCAACAGCTTTTATCTAAGCCCAACTGATCCATAACATGAAAAACAAAAAAGTCCGTTTTTCATCAAAAGTCATGCTGAAAAAAATGGTGGGAACCGGTTTTAAAGTATGGTGACGTACTATCCAATGGTGCGCAGCCAATAAACCAAGTATTAACCAAATCCAAGCGGGGTAAAGGGTTTCAACAGCTTTTATCTAAGCCCAACTGATCCATAACATGAAAAACAAAAAAGTCCGTTTTTCATCAAAAGTCATGCTGAAAAAAATGGTGGGAACCGGTTTTAAAGTATGGTGACGTACTATCCAATGGTGCGCAGCCAATAAACCAAGTATTAACCAAATCCAAGCGGGGTAAAGGGTTTCAACAGCTTTTATCTAAGCCCAACTGATCCATAACATGAAAAACAAAAAAGTCCGTTTTTCATCAAAAGTCATGCTGAAAAAAATGGTGGGAACCGGTTTTAAAGTATGGTGACGTACTATCCAATGGTGCGCAGCCAATAAACCAAGTATTAACCAAATCCAAGCGGGGTAAAGGGTTTCAACAGCTTTTATCTAAGCCCAACTGATCCATAACATGAAAAACAAAAAAGTCCGTTTTTCATCAAAAGTCATGCTGAAAAAAATGGTGGGAACCGGTTTTAAAGTATGGTGACGTACTATCCAATGGTGCGCAGCCAATAAACCAAGTATTAACCAAATCCAAGCGGGGTAAAGGGTTTCAACAGCTTTTATCTAAGCCCAACTGATCCATAACATGAAAAACAAAAAAGTCCGTTTTTCATCAAAAGTCATGCTGAAAAAAATGGTGGGAACCGGTTTTAAAGTATGGTGACGTACTATCCAATGGTGCGCAGCCAATAAACCAAGTATTAACCAAATCCAAGCGGGGTAAAGGGTTTCAACAGCTTTTATCTAAGCCCAACTGATCCATAACATGAAAAACAAAAAAGTCCGTTTTTCATCAAAAGTCATGCTGAAAAAAATGGTGGGAACCGGTTTTAAAGTATGGTGACGTACTATCCAATGGTGCGCAGCCAATAAACCAAGTATTAACCAAATCCAAGCGGGGTAAAGGGTTTCAACAGCTTTTATCTAAGCCCAACTGATCCATAACATGAAAAACAAAAAAGTCCGTTTTTCATCAAAAGTCATGCTGAAAAAAATGGTGGGAACCGGTTTTAAAGTATGGTGACGTACTATCCAATGGTGCGCAGCCAATAAACCAAGTATTAACCAAATCCAAGCGGGGTAAAGGGTTTCAACAGCTTTTATCTAAGCCCAACTGATCCATAACATGAAAAACAAAAAAGTCCGTTTTTCATCAAAAGTCATGCTGAAAAAAATGGTGGGAACCGGTTTTAAAGTATGGTGACGTACTATCCAATGGTGCGCAGCCAATAAACCAAGTATTAACCAAATCCAAGCGGGGTAAAGGGTTTCAACAGCTTTTATCTAAGCCCAACTGATCCATAACATGAAAAACAAAAAAGTCCGTTTTTCATCAAAAGTCATGCTGAAAAAAATGGTGGGAACCGGTTTTAAAGTATGGTGACGTACTATCCAATGGTGCGCAGCCAATAAACCAAGTATTAACCAAATCCAAGCGGGGTAAAGGGTTTCAACAGCTTTTATCTAAGCCCAACTGATCCATAACATGAAAAACAAAAAAGTCCGTTTTTCATCAAAAGTCATGCTGAAAAAAATGGTGGGAACCGGTTTTAAAGTATGGTGACGTACTATCCAATGGTGCGCAGCCAATAAACCAAGTATTAACCAAATCCAAGCGGGGTAAAGGGTTTCAACAGCTTTTATCTAAGCCCAACTGATCCATAACATGAAAAACAAAAAAGTCCGTTTTTCATCAAAAGTCATGCTGAAAAAAATGGTGGGAACCGGTTTTAAAGTATGGTGACGTACTATCCAATGGTGCGCAGCCAATAAACCAAGTATTAACCAAATCCAAGCGGGGTAAAGGGTTTCAACAGCTTTTATCTAAGCCCAACTGATCCATAACATGAAAAACAAAAAAGTCCGTTTTTCATCAAAAGTCATGCTGAAAAAAATGGTGGGAACCGGTTTTAAAGTATGGTGACGTACTATCCAATGGTGCGCAGCCAATAAACCAAGTATTAACCAAATCCAAGCGGGGTAAAGGGTTTCAACAGCTTTTATCTAAGCCCAACTGATCCATAACATGAAAAACAAAAAAGTCCGTTTTTCATCAAAAGTCATGCTGAAAAAAATGGTGGGAACCGGTTTTAAAGTATGGTGACGTACTATCCAATGGTGCGCAGCCAATAAACCAAGTATTAACCAAATCCAAGCGGGGTAAAGGGTTTCAACAGCTTTTATCTAAGCCCAACTGATCCATAACATGAAAAACAAAAAAGTCCGTTTTTCATCAAAAGTCATGCTGAAAAAAATGGTGGGAACCGGTTTTAAAGTATGGTGACGTACTATCCAATGGTGCGCAGCCAATAAACCAAGTATTAACCAAATCCAAGCGGGGTAAAGGGTTTCAACAGCTTTTATCTAAGCCCAACTGATCCATAACATGAAAAACAAAAAAGTCCGTTTTTCATCAAAAGTCATGCTGAAAAAAATGGTGGGAACCGGTTTTAAAGTATGGTGACGTACTATCCAATGGTGCGCAGCCAATAAACCAAGTATTAACCAAATCCAAGCGGGGTAAAGGGTTTCAACAGCTTTTATCTAAGCCCAACTGATCCATAACATGAAAAACAAAAAAGTCCGTTTTTCATCAAAAGTCATGCTGAAAAAAATGGTGGGAACCGGTTTTAAAGTATGGTGACGTACTATCCAATGGTGCGCAGCCAATAAACCAAGTATTAACCAAATCCAAGCGGGGTAAAGGGTTTCAACAGCTTTTATCTAAGCCCAACTGATCCATAACATGAAAAACAAAAAAGTCCGTTTTTCATCAAAAGTCATGCTGAAAAAAATGGTGGGAACCGGTTTTAAAGTATGGTGACGTACTATCCAATGGTGCGCAGCCAATAAACCAAGTATTAACCAAATCCAAGCGGGGTAAAGGGTTTCAACAGCTTTTATCTAAGCCCAACTGATCCATAACATGAAAAACAAAAAAGTCCGTTTTTCATCAAAAGTCATGCTGAAAAAAATGGTGGGAACCGGTTTTAAAGTATGGTGACGTACTATCCAATGGTGCGCAGCCAATAAACCAAGTATTAACCAAATCCAAGCGGGGTAAAGGGTTTCAACAGCTTTTATCTAAGCCCAACTGATCCATAACATGAAAAACAAAAAAGTCCGTTTTTCATCAAAAGTCATGCTGAAAAAAATGGTGGGAACCGGTTTTAAAGTATGGTGACGTACTATCCAATGGTGCGCAGCCAATAAACCAAGTATTAACCAAATCCAAGCGGGGTAAAGGGTTTCAACAGCTTTTATCTAAGCCCAACTGATCCATAACATGAAAAACAAAAAAGTCCGTTTTTCATCAAAAGTCATGCTGAAAAAAATGGTGGGAACCGGTTTTAAAGTATGGTGACGTACTATCCAATGGTGCGCAGCCAATAAACCAAGTATTAACCAAATCCAAGCGGGGTAAAGGGTTTCAACAGCTTTTATCTAAGCCCAACTGATCCATAACATGAAAAACAAAAAAGTCCGTTTTTCATCAAAAGTCATGCTGAAAAAAATGGTGGGAACCGGTTTTAAAGTATGGTGACGTACTATCCAATGGTGCGCAGCCAATAAACCAAGTATTAACCAAATCCAAGCGGGGTAAAGGGTTTCAACAGCTTTTATCTAAGCCCAACTGATCCATAACATGAAAAACAAAAAAGTCCGTTTTTCATCAAAAGTCATGCTGAAAAAAATGGTGGGAACCGGTTTTAAAGTATGGTGACGTACTATCCAATGGTGCGCAGCCAATAAACCAAGTATTAACCAAATCCAAGCGGGGTAAAGGGTTTCAACAGCTTTTATCTAAGCCCAACTGATCCATAACATGAAAAACAAAAAAGTCCGTTTTTCATCAAAAGTCATGCTGAAAAAAATGGTGGGAACCGGTTTTAAAGTATGGTGACGTACTATCCAATGGTGCGCAGCCAATAAACCAAGTATTAACCAAATCCAAGCGGGGTAAAGGGTTTCAACAGCTTTTATCTAAGCCCAACTGATCCATAACATGAAAAACAAAAAAGTCCGTTTTTCATCAAAAGTCATGCTGAAAAAAATGGTGGGAACCGGTTTTAAAGTATGGTGACGTACTATCCAATGGTGCGCAGCCAATAAACCAAGTATTAACCAAATCCAAGCGGGGTAAAGGGTTTCAACAGCTTTTATCTAAGCCCAACTGATCCATAACATGAAAAACAAAAAAGTCCGTTTTTCATCAAAAGTCATGCTGAAAAAAATGGTGGGAACCGGTTTTAAAGTATGGTGACGTACTATCCAATGGTGCGCAGCCAATAAACCAAGTATTAACCAAATCCAAGCGGGGTAAAGGGTTTCAACAGCTTTTATCTAAGCCCAACTGATCCATAACATGAAAAACAAAAAAGTCCGTTTTTCATCAAAAGTCATGCTGAAAAAAATGGTGGGAACCGGTTTTAAAGTATGGTGACGTACTATCCAATGGTGCGCAGCCAATAAACCAAGTATTAACCAAATCCAAGCGGGGTAAAGGGTTTCAACAGCTTTTATCTAAGCCCAACTGATCCATAACATGAAAAACAAAAAAGTCCGTTTTTCATCAAAAGTCATGCTGAAAAAAATGGTGGGAACCGGTTTTAAAGTATGGTGACGTACTATCCAATGGTGCGCAGCCAATAAACCAAGTATTAACCAAATCCAAGCGGGGTAAAGGGTTTCAACAGCTTTTATCTAAGCCCAACTGATCCATAACATGAAAAACAAAAAAGTCCGTTTTTCATCAAAAGTCATGCTGAAAAAAATGGTGGGAACCGGTTTTAAAGTATGGTGACGTACTATCCAATGGTGCGCAGCCAATAAACCAAGTATTAACCAAATCCAAGCGGGGTAAAGGGTTTCAACAGCTTTTATCTAAGCCCAACTGATCCATAACATGAAAAACAAAAAAGTCCGTTTTTCATCAAAAGTCATGCTGAAAAAAATGGTGGGAACCGGTTTTAAAGTATGGTGACGTACTATCCAATGGTGCGCAGCCAATAAACCAAGTATTAACCAAATCCAAGCGGGGTAAAGGGTTTCAACAGCTTTTATCTAAGCCCAACTGATCCATAACATGAAAAACAAAAAAGTCCGTTTTTCATCAAAAGTCATGCTGAAAAAAATGGTGGGAACCGGTTTTAAAGTATGGTGACGTACTATCCAATGGTGCGCAGCCAATAAACCAAGTATTAACCAAATCCAAGCGGGGTAAAGGGTTTCAACAGCTTTTATCTAAGCCCAACTGATCCATAACATGAAAAACAAAAAAGTCCGTTTTTCATCAAAAGTCATGCTGAAAAAAATGGTGGGAACCGGTTTTAAAGTATGGTGACGTACTATCCAATGGTGCGCAGCCAATAAACCAAGTATTAACCAAATCCAAGCGGGGTAAAGGGTTTCAACAGCTTTTATCTAAGCCCAACTGATCCATAACATGAAAAACAAAAAAGTCCGTTTTTCATCAAAAGTCATGCTGAAAAAAATGGTGGGAACCGGTTTTAAAGTATGGTGACGTACTATCCAATGGTGCGCAGCCAATAAACCAAGTATTAACCAAATCCAAGCGGGGTAAAGGGTTTCAACAGCTTTTATCTAAGCCCAACTGATCCATAACATGAAAAACAAAAAAGTCCGTTTTTCATCAAAAGTCATGCTGAAAAAAATGGTGGGAACCGGTTTTAAAGTATGGTGACGTACTATCCAATGGTGCGCAGCCAATAAACCAAGTATTAACCAAATCCAAGCGGGGTAAAGGGTTTCAACAGCTTTTATCTAAGCCCAACTGATCCATAACATGAAAAACAAAAAAGTCCGTTTTTCATCAAAAGTCATGCTGAAAAAAATGGTGGGAACCGGTTTTAAAGTATGGTGACGTACTATCCAATGGTGCGCAGCCAATAAACCAAGTATTAACCAAATCCAAGCGGGGTAAAGGGTTTCAACAGCTTTTATCTAAGCCCAACTGATCCATAACATGAAAAACAAAAAAGTCCGTTTTTCATCAAAAGTCATGCTGAAAAAAATGGTGGGAACCGGTTTTAAAGTATGGTGACGTACTATCCAATGGTGCGCAGCCAATAAACCAAGTATTAACCAAATCCAAGCGGGGTAAAGGGTTTCAACAGCTTTTATCTAAGCCCAACTGATCCATAACATGAAAAACAAAAAAGTCCGTTTTTCATCAAAAGTCATGCTGAAAAAAATGGTGGGAACCGGTTTTAAAGTATGGTGACGTACTATCCAATGGTGCGCAGCCAATAAACCAAGTATTAACCAAATCCAAGCGGGGTAAAGGGTTTCAACAGCTTTTATCTAAGCCCAACTGATCCATAACATGAAAAACAAAAAAGTCCGTTTTTCATCAAAAGTCATGCTGAAAAAAATGGTGGGAACCGGTTTTAAAGTATGGTGACGTACTATCCAATGGTGCGCAGCCAATAAACCAAGTATTAACCAAATCCAAGCGGGGTAAAGGGTTTCAACAGCTTTTATCTAAGCCCAACTGATCCATAACATGAAAAACAAAAAAGTCCGTTTTTCATCAAAAGTCATGCTGAAAAAAATGGTGGGAACCGGTTTTAAAGTATGGTGACGTACTATCCAATGGTGCGCAGCCAATAAACCAAGTATTAACCAAATCCAAGCGGGGTAAAGGGTTTCAACAGCTTTTATCTAAGCCCAACTGATCCATAACATGAAAAACAAAAAAGTCCGTTTTTCATCAAAAGTCATGCTGAAAAAAATGGTGGGAACCGGTTTTAAAGTATGGTGACGTACTATCCAATGGTGCGCAGCCAATAAACCAAGTATTAACCAAATCCAAGCGGGGTAAAGGGTTTCAACAGCTTTTATCTAAGCCCAACTGATCCATAACATGAAAAACAAAAAAGTCCGTTTTTCATCAAAAGTCATGCTGAAAAAAATGGTGGGAACCGGTTTTAAAGTATGGTGACGTACTATCCAATGGTGCGCAGCCAATAAACCAAGTATTAACCAAATCCAAGCGGGGTAAAGGGTTTCAACAGCTTTTATCTAAGCCCAACTGATCCATAACATGAAAAACAAAAAAGTCCGTTTTTCATCAAAAGTCATGCTGAAAAAAATGGTGGGAACCGGTTTTAAAGTATGGTGACGTACTATCCAATGGTGCGCAGCCAATAAACCAAGTATTAACCAAATCCAAGCGGGGTAAAGGGTTTCAACAGCTTTTATCTAAGCCCAACTGATCCATAACATGAAAAACAAAAAAGTCCGTTTTTCATCAAAAGTCATGCTGAAAAAAATGGTGGGAACCGGTTAAGTATGGTGACGTACTATCCAATGGTGCGCAGCCAATAAACCAAGTATTAACCCAATCCAAGCGGGGTAAAGGGTTTCAACAGGCTTTTATCTAAGCCCAACTGATCCATAACACATGAAAAACAAAAAAGTCCGTTTTTCATCAAAAGTCATGCTGAAAAAAATGGTGGGAACCGGTTTTAAAGTATGGTGACGTACTATCCAATGGTGCGCAGCCAATAAACCAAGTATTAACCAAATCCAAGCGGGGTAAAGGGTTTCAACAGCTTTTATCTAAGCCCAACTGATCCATAACATGAAAAACAAAAAAGTCCGTTTTTCATCAAAAGTCATGCTGAAAAAAATGGTGGGAACCGGTTTTAAAGTATGGTGACGTACTATCCAATGGTGCGCAGCCAATAAACCAAGTATTAACCAAATCCAAGCGGGGTAAAGGGTTTCAACAGCTTTTATCTAAGCCCAACTGATCCATAACATGAAAAACAAAAAAGTCCGTTTTTCATCAAAAGTCATGCTGAAAAAAATGGTGGGAACCGGTTTTAAAGTATGGTGACGTACTATCCAATGGTGCGCAGCCAATAAACCAAGTATTAACCAAATCCAAGCGGGGTAAAGGGTTTCAACAGCTTTTATCTAAGCCCAACTGATCCATAACATGAAAAACAAAAAAGTCCGTTTTTCATCAAAAGTCATGCTGAAAAAAATGGTGGGAACCGGTTTTAAAGTATGGTGACGTACTATCCAATGGTGCGCAGCCAATAAACCAAGTATTAACCAAATCCAAGCGGGGTAAAGGGTTTCAACAGCTTTTATCTAAGCCCAACTGATCCATAACATGAAAAACAAAAAAGTCCGTTTTTCATCAAAAGTCATGCTGAAAAAAATGGTGGGAACCGGTTTTAAAGTATGGTGACGTACTATCCAATGGTGCGCAGCCAATAAACCAAGTATTAACCAAATCCAAGCGGGGTAAAGGGTTTCAACAGCTTTTATCTAAGCCCAACTGATCCATAACATGAAAAACAAAAAAGTCCGTTTTTCATCAAAAGTCATGCTGAAAAAAATGGTGGGAACCGGTTTTAAAGTATGGTGACGTACTATCCAATGGTGCGCAGCCAATAAACCAAGTATTAACCAAATCCAAGCGGGGTAAAGGGTTTCAACAGCTTTTATCTAAGCCCAACTGATCCATAACATGAAAAACAAAAAAGTCCGTTTTTCATCAAAAGTCATGCTGAAAAAAATGGTGGGAACCGGTTTTAAAGTATGGTGACGTACTATCCAATGGTGCGCAGCCAATAAACCAAGTATTAACCAAATCCAAGCGGGGTAAAGGGTTTCAACAGCTTTTATCTAAGCCCAACTGATCCATAACATGAAAAACAAAAAAGTCCGTTTTTCATCAAAAGTCATGCTGAAAAAAATGGTGGGAACCGGTTTTAAAGTATGGTGACGTACTATCCAATGGTGCGCAGCCAATAAACCAAGTATTAACCAAATCCAAGCGGGGTAAAGGGTTTCAACAGCTTTTATCTAAGCCCAACTGATCCATAACATGAAAAACAAAAAAGTCCGTTTTTCATCAAAAGTCATGCTGAAAAAAATGGTGGGAACCGGTTTTAAAGTATGGTGACGTACTATCCAATGGTGCGCAGCCAATAAACCAAGTATTAACCAAATCCAAGCGGGGTAAAGGGTTTCAACAGCTTTTATCTAAGCCCAACTGATCCATAACATGAAAAACAAAAAAGTCCGTTTTTCATCAAAAGTCATGCTGAAAAAAATGGTGGGAACCGGTTTTAAAGTATGGTGACGTACTATCCAATGGTGCGCAGCCAATAAACCAAGTATTAACCAAATCCAAGCGGGGTAAAGGGTTTCAACAGCTTTTATCTAAGCCCAACTGATCCATAACATGAAAAACAAAAAAGTCCGTTTTTCATCAAAAGTCATGCTGAAAAAAATGGTGGGAACCGGTTTTAAAGTATGGTGACGTACTATCCAATGGTGCGCAGCCAATAAACCAAGTATTAACCAAATCCAAGCGGGGTAAAGGGTTTCAACAGCTTTTATCTAAGCCCAACTGATCCATAACATGAAAAACAAAAAAGTCCGTTTTTCATCAAAAGTCATGCTGAAAAAAATGGTGGGAACCGGTTTTAAAGTATGGTGACGTACTATCCAATGGTGCGCAGCCAATAAACCAAGTATTAACCAAATCCAAGCGGGGTAAAGGGTTTCAACAGCTTTTATCTAAGCCCAACTGATCCATAACATGAAAAACAAAAAAGTCCGTTTTTCATCAAAAGTCATGCTGAAAAAAATGGTGGGAACCGGTTTTAAAGTATGGTGACGTACTATCCAATGGTGCGCAGCCAATAAACCAAGTATTAACCAAATCCAAGCGGGGTAAAGGGTTTCAACAGCTTTTATCTAAGCCCAACTGATCCATAACATGAAAAACAAAAAAGTCCGTTTTTCATCAAAAGTCATGCTGAAAAAAATGGTGGGAACCGGTTTTAAAGTATGGTGACGTACTATCCAATGGTGCGCAGCCAATAAACCAAGTATTAACCAAATCCAAGCGGGGTAAAGGGTTTCAACAGCTTTTATCTAAGCCCAACTGATCCATAACATGAAAAACAAAAAAGTCCGTTTTTCATCAAAAGTCATGCTGAAAAAAATGGTGGGAACCGGTTTTAAAGTATGGTGACGTACTATCCAATGGTGCGCAGCCAATAAACCAAGTATTAACCAAATCCAAGCGGGGTAAAGGGTTTCAACAGCTTTTATCTAAGCCCAACTGATCCATAACATGAAAAACAAAAAAGTCCGTTTTTCATCAAAAGTCATGCTGAAAAAAATGGTGGGAACCGAGTTTTAAAGTATGGTGACGTACTATCCAATGGTGCGCAGCCAATAAACCAAGTATTAACCAAATCCAAGCGGGGTAAAGGGTTTCAACAGCTTTTATCTAAGCCCAACTGATCCATAACATGAAAAACAAAAAAGTCCGTTTTTCATCAAAAGTCATGCTGAAAAAAATGGTGGGAACCGGTTTTAAAGTATGGTGACGTACTATCCAATGGTGCGCAGCCAATAAACCAAGTATTAACCAAATCCAAGCGGGGTAAAGGGTTTCAACAGCTTTTATCTAAGCCCAACTGATCCATAACATGAAAAACAAAAAAGTCCGTTTTTCATCAAAAGTCATGCTGAAAAAAATGGTGGGAACCGGTTTTAAAGTATGGTGACGTACTATCCAATGGTGCGCAGCCAATAAACCAAGTATTAACCAAATCCAAGCGGGGTAAAGGGTTTCAACAGCTTTTATCTAAGCCCAACTGATCCATAACATGAAAAACAAAAAAGTCCGTTTTTCATCAAAAGTCATGCTGAAAAAAATGGTGGGAACCGGTTTTAAAGTATGGTGACGTACTATCCAATGGTGCGCAGCCAATAAACCAAGTATTAACCAAATCCAAGCGGGGTAAAGGGTTTCAACAGCTTTTATCTAAGCCCAACTGATCCATAACATGAAAAACAAAAAAGTCCGTTTTTCATCAAAAGTCATGCTGAAAAAAATGGTGGGAACCGGTTTTAAAGTATGGTGACGTACTATCCAATGGTGCGCAGCCAATAAACCAAGTATTAACCAAATCCAAGCGGGGTAAAGGGTTTCAACAGCTTTTATCTAAGCCCAACTGATCCATAACATGAAAAACAAAAAAGTCCGTTTTTCATCAAAAGTCATGCTGAAAAAAATGGTGGGAACCGGTTTTAAAGTATGGTGACGTACTATCCAATGGTGCGCAGCCAATAAACCAAGTATTAACCAAATCCAAGCGGGGTAAAGGGTTTCAACAGCTTTTATCTAAGCCCAACTGATCCATAACATGAAAAACAAAAAAGTCCGTTTTTCATCAAAAGTCATGCTGAAAAAAATGGTGGGAACCGGTTTTAAAGTATGGTGACGTACTATCCAATGGTGCGCAGCCAATAAACCAAGTATTAACCAAATCCAAGCGGGGTAAAGGGTTTCAACAGCTTTTATCTAAGCCCAACTGATCCATAACATGAAAAACAAAAAAGTCCGTTTTTCATCAAAAGTCATGCTGAAAAAAATGGTGGGAACCGGTTTTAAAGTATGGTGACGTACTATCCAATGGTGCGCAGCCAATAAACCAAGTATTAACCAAATCCAAGCGGGGTAAAGGGTTTCAACAGCTTTTATCTAAGCCCAACTGATCCATAACATGAAAAACAAAAAAGTCCGTTTTTCATCAAAAGTCATGCTGAAAAAAATGGTGGGAACCGGTTTTAAAGTATGGTGACGTACTATCCAATGGTGCGCAGCCAATAAACCAAGTATTAACCAAATCCAAGCGGGGTAAAGGGTTTCAACAGCTTTTATCTAAGCCCAACTGATCCATAACATGAAAAACAAAAAAGTCCGTTTTTCATCAAAAGTCATGCTGAAAAAAATGGTGGGAACCGGTTTTAAAGTATGGTGACGTACTATCCAATGGTGCGCAGCCAATAAACCAAGTATTAACCAAATCCAAGCGGGGTAAAGGGTTTCAACAGCTTTTATCTAAGCCCAACTGATCCATAACATGAAAAACAAAAAAGTCCGTTTTTCATCAAAAGTCATGCTGAAAAAAATGGTGGGAACCGGTTTTAAAGTATGGTGACGTACTATCCAATGGTGCGCAGCCAATAAACCAAGTATTAACCAAATCCAAGCGGGGTAAAGGGTTTCAACAGCTTTTATCTAAGCCCAACTGATCCATAACATGAAAAACAAAAAAGTCCGTTTTTCATCAAAAGTCATGCTGAAAAAAATGGTGGGAACCGGTTTTAAAGTATGGTGACGTACTATCCAATGGTGCGCAGCCAATAAACCAAGTATTAACCAAATCCAAGCGGGGTAAAGGGTTTCAACAGCTTTTATCTAAGCCCAACTGATCCATAACATGAAAAACAAAAAAGTCCGTTTTTCATCAAAAGTCATGCTGAAAAAAATGGTGGGAACCGGTTTTAAAGTATGGTGACGTACTATCCAATGGTGCGCAGCCAATAAACCAAGTATTAACCAAATCCAAGCGGGGTAAAGGGTTTCAACAGCTTTTATCTAAGCCCAACTGATCCATAACATGAAAAACAAAAAAGTCCGTTTTTCATCAAAAGTCATGCTGAAAAAAATGGTGGGAACCGGTTTTAAAGTATGGTGACGTACTATCCAATGGTGCGCAGCCAATAAACCAAGTATTAACCAAATCCAAGCGGGGTAAAGGGTTTCAACAGCTTTTATCTAAGCCCAACTGATCCATAACATGAAAAACAAAAAAGTCCGTTTTTCATCAAAAGTCATGCTGAAAAAAATGGTGGGAACCGGTTTTAAAGTATGGTGACGTACTATCCAATGGTGCGCAGCCAATAAACCAAGTATTAACCAAATCCAAGCGGGGTAAAGGGTTTCAACAGCTTTTATCTAAGCCCAACTGATCCATAACATGAAAAACAAAAAAGTCCGTTTTTCATCAAAAGTCATGCTGAAAAAAATGGTGGGAACCGGTTTTAAAGTATGGTGACGTACTATCCAATGGTGCGCAGCCAATAAACCAAGTATTAACCAAATCCAAGCGGGGTAAAGGGTTTCAACAGCTTTTATCTAAGCCCAACTGATCCATAACATGAAAAACAAAAAAGTCCGTTTTTCATCAAAAGTCATGCTGAAAAAAATGGTGGGAACCGGTTTTAAAGTATGGTGACGTACTATCCAATGGTGCGCAGCCAATAAACCAAGTATTAACCAAATCCAAGCGGGGTAAAGGGTTTCAACAGCTTTTATCTAAGCCCAACTGATCCATAACATGAAAAACAAAAAAGTCCGTTTTTCATCAAAAGTCATGCTGAAAAAAATGGTGGGAACCGGTTTTAAAGTATGGTGACGTACTATCCAATGGTGCGCAGCCAATAAACCAAGTATTAACCAAATCCAAGCGGGGTAAAGGGTTTCAACAGCTTTTATCTAAGCCCAACTGATCCATAACATGAAAAACAAAAAAGTCCGTTTTTCATCAAAAGTCATGCTGAAAAAAATGGTGGGAACCGGTTTTAAAGTATGGTGACGTACTATCCAATGGTGCGCAGCCAATAAACCAAGTATTAACCAAATCCAAGCGGGGTAAAGGGTTTCAACAGCTTTTATCTAAGCCCAACTGATCCATAACATGAAAAACAAAAAAGTCCGTTTTTCATCAAAAGTCATGCTGAAAAAAATGGTGGGAACCGGTTTTAAAGTATGGTGACGTACTATCCAATGGTGCGCAGCCAATAAACCAAGTATTAACCAAATCCAAGCGGGGTAAAGGGTTTCAACAGCTTTTATCTAAGCCCAACTGATCCATAACATGAAAAACAAAAAAGTCCGTTTTTCATCAAAAGTCATGCTGAAAAAAATGGTGGGAACCGGTTTTAAAGTATGGTGACGTACTATCCAATGGTGCGCAGCCAATAAACCAAGTATTAACCAAATCCAAGCGGGGTAAAGGGTTTCAACAGCTT
Organism: Unio pictorum; assembly: GCA_030141615.1. Taxonomy (NCBI): domain Eukaryota; kingdom Metazoa; phylum Mollusca; class Bivalvia; order Unionida; family Unionidae; genus Unio; species Unio pictorum. Next base: position 205,174 of record JARLTB010000356.1, read on the forward strand.
TTATCTAAGCCCAACTGATCCATAACATGAAAAACAAAAAAGTCCGTTTTTCATCAAAAGTCATGCTGAAAAAAATGGTGGGAACCGGTTTTAAAGTATGGTGACGTACTATCCAATGGTGCGCAGCCAATAAACCAAGTATTAACCAAATCCAAGCGGGGTAAAGGGTTTCAACAGCTTTTATCTAAGCCCAACTGATCCATAACATGAAAAACAAAAAAGTCCGTTTTTCATCAAAAGTCATGCTGAAAAAAATGGTGGGAACCGGTTTTAAAGTATGGTGACGTACTATCCAATGGTGCGCAGCCAATAAACCAAGTATTAACCAAATCCAAGCGGGGTAAAGGGTTTCAACAGCTTTTATCTAAGCCCAACTGATCCATAACATGAAAAACAAAAAAGTCCGTTTTTCATCAAAAGTCATGCTGAAAAAAATGGTGGGAACCGGTTTTAAAGTATGGTGACGTACTATCCAATGGTGCGCAGCCAATAAACCAAGTATTAACCAAATCCAAGCGGGGTAAAGGGTTTCAACAGCTTTTATCTAAGCCCAACTGATCCATAACATGAAAAACAAAAAAGTCCGTTTTTCATCAAAAGTCATGCTGAAAAAAATGGTGGGAACCGGTTTTAAAGTATGGTGACGTACTATCCAATGGTGCGCAGCCAATAAACCAAGTATTAACCAAATCCAAGCGGGGTAAAGGGTTTCAACAGCTTTTATCTAAGCCCAACTGATCCATAACATGAAAAACAAAAAAGTCCGTTTTTCATCAAAAGTCATGCTGAAAAAAATGGTGGGAACCGGTTTTAAAGTATGGTGACGTACTATCCAATGGTGCGCAGCCAATAAACCAAGTATTAACCAAATCCAAGCGGGGTAAAGGGTTTCAACAGCTTTTATCTAAGCCCAACTGATCCATAACATGAAAAACAAAAAAGTCCGTTTTTCATCAAAAGTCATGCTGAAAAAAATGGTGGGAACCGGTTTTAAAGTATGGTGACGTACTATCCAATGGTGCGCAGCCAATAAACCAAGTATTAACCAAATCCAAGCGGGGTAAAGGGTTTCAACAGCTTTTATCTAAGCCCAACTGATCCATAACATGAAAAACAAAAAAGTCCGTTTTTCATCAAAAGTCATGCTGAAAAAAATGGTGGGAACCGGTTTTAAAGTATGGTGACGTACTATCCAATGGTGCGCAGCCAATAAACCAAGTATTAACCAAATCCAAGCGGGGTAAAGGGTTTCAACAGCTTTTATCTAAGCCCAACTGATCCATAACATGAAAAACAAAAAAGTCCGTTTTTCATCAAAAGTCATGCTGAAAAAAATGGTGGGAACCGGTTTTAAAGTATGGTGACGTACTATCCAATGGTGCGCAGCCAATAAACCAAGTATTAACCAAATCCAAGCGGGGTAAAGGGTTTCAACAGCTTTTATCTAAGCCCAACTGATCCATAACATGAAAAACAAAAAAGTCCGTTTTTCATCAAAAGTCATGCTGAAAAAAATGGTGGGAACCGGTTTTAAAGTATGGTGACGTACTATCCAATGGTGCGCAGCCAATAAACCAAGTATTAACCAAATCCAAGCGGGGTAAAGGGTTTCAACAGCTTTTATCTAAGCCCAACTGATCCATAACATGAAAAACAAAAAAGTCCGTTTTTCATCAAAAGTCATGCTGAAAAAAATGGTGGGAACCGGTTTTAAAGTATGGTGACGTACTATCCAATGGTGCGCAGCCAATAAACCAAGTATTAACCAAATCCAAGCGGGGTAAAGGGTTCAACAGCTTTTATCTAAGCCCAACTGATCCATAACATGAAAAACAAAAAAGTCCGTTTTTCATCAAAAGTCATGCTGAAAAAAATGGTGGGAACCGGTTTTAAAGTATGGTGACGTACTATCCAATGGTGCGCAGCCAATAAACCAAGTATTAACCAAATCCAAGCGGGGTAAAGGGTTTCAACAGCTTTTATCTAAGCCCAACTGATCCATAACATGAAAAACAAAAAAGTCCGTTTTTCATCAAAAGTCATGCTGAAAAAAATGGTGGGAACCGGTTTTAAAGTATGGTGACGTACTATCCAATGGTGCGCAGCCAATAAACCAAGTATTAACCAAATCCAAGCGGGGTAAAGGGTTTTCAACAGCTTTTATCTAAGCCCAACTGATCCATAACATGAAAAACAAAAAAGTCCGTTTTTCATCAAAAGTCATGCTGAAAAAAATGGTGGGAACCGGTTTTAAAGTATGGTGACGTACTATCCAATGGTGCGCAGCCAATAAACCAAGTATTAACCAAATCCAAGCGGGGTAAAGGGTTTCAACAGCTTTTATCTAAGCCCAACTGATCCATAACATGAAAAACAAAAAAGTCCGTTTTTCATCAAAAAGTCATGCTGAAAAAGATGGTGGGAACCGGTTTTAAAGTATGGTGACGTACTATCCAATGGTGCGCAGCCAATAAACCAAGTATTAACCAAATCCAAGCGGGGTAAAGGGTTTCAACAGCTTTTATCTAAGCCCAACTGATCCATAACATGAAAAACAAAAAAGTCCGTTTTTTATCAAAAGTCATGCTGAAAAAAATGGTGGGAACCGGTTTTAAAGTATGGTGACGTACTATCCAATGGTGCGCAGCCAATAAACCAAGTATTAACCAAATCTAAGCGGGGTAAAGGGTTTCAACAGCTTTTATCTAAGCCCAACTGATCCATAACATGAAAAACAAAAAAGTCCGTTTTTCATCAAAAGTCATGCTGAAAAAAATGGTGGGAACCGGTTTTAAAGTATGGTGACGTACTATCCAATGGTGCGCAGCCAATAAACCAGTATTAACCAATCCAGCTGGATTGGTTAATAGCTTGGTTTATTGGCTGCGCACCATTGGATAGTACGTCACCATACTTTAAAACCGGTTCCCACCATTTTTTTCAGCATGACTTTTGATGAAAAACGGACTTTTTTGTTTTTCATGTTATGGATCAGTTGGGCTTAGATAAAAGCTGTTGAAACCCTTTACCCCGCTTGGATTTGGTTAATACTTGGTTTATTGGCTGCGCACCATTGGATAGTACGTCACCATACTTTAAAACCGGTTCCCACCATTTTTTTCAGCATGACTTTTGATGAAAAACGGACTTTTTTGTTTTTCATGTTATGGATCAGTTGGGCTTAGATAAAAGCTGTTGAAACCCTTTACCCCGCTTGGATTTGGTTAATACTTGGTTTATTGGCTGCGCACCATTGGATAGTACGTCACCATACTTTAAAACCGGTTCCCACCATTTTTTTCAGCATGACTTTTGATGAAAAACGGACTTTTTTGTTTTTCATGTTATGGATCAGTTGGGCTTAGATAAAAGCTGTTGAAACCCTTTACCCCGCTTGGATTTGGTTAATACTTGGTTTATTGGCTGCGCACCATTGGATAGTACGTCACCATACTTTAAAACCGGTTCCCACCATTTTTTTCAGCATGACTTTTGATGAAAAACGGACTTTTTTGTTTTTCATGTTATGGATCAGTTGGGCTTAGATAAAAGCTGTTGAAACCCTTTACCCCGCTTGGATTTGGTTAATACTTGGTTTATTGGCTGCGCACCATTGGATAGTACGTCACCATACTTTAAAACCGGTTCCCACCATTTTTTTCAGCATGACTTTTGATGAAAAACGGACTTTTTTGTTTTTCATGTTATGGATCAGTTGGGCTTAGATAAAAGCTGTTGAAACCCTTTACCCCGCTTGGATTTGGTTAATACTTGGTTTATTGGCTGCGCACCATTGGATAGTACGTCACCATACTTTAAAACCGGTTCCCACCATTTTTTTCAGCATGACTTTTGATGAAAAACGGACTTTTTTGTTTTTCATGTTATGGATCAGTTGGGCTTAGATAAAAGCTGTTGAAACCCTTTACCCCGCTTGGATTTGGTTAATACTTGGTTTATTGGCTGCGCACCATTGGATAGTACGTCACCATACTTTAAAACCGGTTCCCACCATTTTTTTCAGCATGACTTTTGATGAAAAACGGACTTTTTTGTTTTTCATGTTATGGATCAGTTGGGCTTAGATAAAAGCTGTTGAAACCCTTTACCCCGCTTGGATTTGGTTAATACTTGGTTTATTGGCTGCGCACCATTGGATAGTACGTCACCATACTTTAAAACCGGTTCCCACCATTTTTTTCAGCATGACTTTTGATGAAAAACGGACTTTTTTGTTTTTCATGTTATGGATCAGTTGGGCTTAGATAAAAGCTGTTGAAACCCTTTACCCCGCTTGGATTTGGTTAATACTTGGTTTATTGGCTGCGCACCATTGGATAGTACGTCACCATACTTTAAAACCGGTTCCCACCATTTTTTTCAGCATGACTTTTGATGAAAAACGGACTTTTTTGTTTTTCATGTTATGGATCAGTTGGGCTTAGATAAAAGCTGTTGAAACCCTTTACCCCGCTTGGATTTGGTTAATACTTGGTTTATTGGCTGCGCACCATTGGATAGTACGTCACCATACTTTAAAACCGGTTCCCACCATTTTTTTCAGCATGACTTTTGATGAAAAACGGACTTTTTTGTTTTTCATGTTATGGATCAGTTGGGCTTAGATAAAAGCTGTTGAAACCCTTTACCCCGCTTGGATTTGGTTAATACTTGGTTTATTGGCTGCGCACCATTGGATAGTACGTCACCATACTTTAAAACCGGTTCCCACCATTTTTTTCAGCATGACTTTTGATGAAAAACGGACTTTTTTGTTTTTCATGTTATGGATCAGTTGGGCTTAGATAAAAGCTGTTGAAACCCTTTACCCCGCTTGGATTTGGTTAATACTTGGTTTATTGGCTGCGCACCATTGGATAGTACGTCACCATACTTTAAAACCGGTTCCCACCATTTTTTTCAGCATGACTTTTGATGAAAAACGGACTTTTTTGTTTTTCATGTTATGGATCAGTTGGGCTTAGATAAAAGCTGTTGAAACCCTTTACCCCGCTTGGATTTGGTTAATACTTGGTTTATTGGCTGCGCACCATTGGATAGTACGTCACCATACTTTAAAACCGGTTCCCACCATTTTTTTCAGCATGACTTTTGATGAAAAACGGACTTTTTTGTTTTTCATGTTATGGATCAGTTGGGCTTAGATAAAAGCTGTTGAAACCCTTTACCCCGCTTGGATTTGGTTAATACTTGGTTTATTGGCTGCGCACCATTGGATAGTACGTCACCATACTTTAAAACCGGTTCCCACCATTTTTTTCAGCATGACTTTTGATGAAAAACGGACTTTTTTGTTTTTCATGTTATGGATCAGTTGGGCTTAGATAAAAGCTGTTGAAACCCTTTACCCCGCTTGGATTTGGTTAATACTTGGTTTATTGGCTGCGCACCATTGGATAGTACGTCACCATACTTTAAAACCGGTTCCCACCATTTTTTTCAGCATGACTTTTGATGAAAAACGGACTTTTTTGTTTTTCATGTTATGGATCAGTTGGGCTTAGATAAAAGCTGTTGAAACCCTTTACCCCGCTTGGATTTGGTTAATACTTGGTTTATTGGCTGCGCACCATTGGATAGTACGTCACCATACTTTAAAACCGGTTCCCACCATTTTTTTCAGCATGACTTTTGATGAAAAACGGACTTTTTTGTTTTTCATGTTATGGATCAGTTGGGCTTAGATAAAAGCTGTTGAAACCCTTTACCCCGCTTGGATTTGGTTAATACTTGGTTTATTGGCTGCGCACCATTGGATAGTACGTCACCATACTTTAAAACCGGTTCCCACCATTTTTTTCAGCATGACTTTTGATGAAAAACGGACTTTTTTGTTTTTCATGTTATGGATCAGTTGGGCTTAGATAAAAGCTGTTGAAACCCTTTACCCCGCTTGGATTTGGTTAATACTTGGTTTATTGGCTGCGCACCATTGGATAGTACGTCACCATACTTTAAAACCGGTTCCCACCATTTTTTTCAGCATGACTTTTGATGAAAAACGGACTTTTTTGTTTTTCATGTTATGGATCAGTTGGGCTTAGATAAAAGCTGTTGAAACCCTTTACCCCGCTTGGATTTGGTTAATACTTGGTTTATTGGCTGCGCACCATTGGATAGTACGTCACCATACTTTAAAACCGGTTCCCACCATTTTTTTCAGCATGACTTTTGATGAAAAACGGACTTTTTTGTTTTTCATGTTATGGATCAGTTGGGCTTAGATAAAAGCTGTTGAAACCCTTTACCCCGCTTGGATTTGGTTAATACTTGGTTTATTGGCTGCGCACCATTGGATAGTACGTCACCATACTTTAAAACCGGTTCCCACCATTTTTTTCAGCATGACTTTTGATGAAAAACGGACTTTTTTGTTTTTCATGTTATGGATCAGTTGGGCTTAGATAAAAGCTGTTGAAACCCTTTACCCCGCTTGGATTTGGTTAATACTTGGTTTATTGGCTGCGCACCATTGGATAGTACGTCACCATACTTTAAAACCGGTTCCCACCATTTTTTTCAGCATGACTTTTGATGAAAAACGGACTTTTTTGTTTTTCATGTTATGGATCAGTTGGGCTTAGATAAAAGCTGTTGAAACCCTTTACCCCGCTTGGATTTGGTTAATACTTGGTTTATTGGCTGCGCACCATTGGATAGTACGTCACCATACTTTAAAACCGGTTCCCACCATTTTTTTCAGCATGACTTTTGATGAAAAACGGACTTTTTTGTTTTTCATGTTATGGATCAGTTGGGCTTAGATAAAAGCTGTTGAAACCCTTTACCCCGCTTGGATTTGGTTAATACTTGGTTTATTGGCTGCGCACCATTGGATAGTACGTCACCATACTTTAAAACCGGTTCCCACCATTTTTTTCAGCATGACTTTTGATGAAAAACGGACTTTTTTGTTTTTCATGTTATGGATCAGTTGGGCTTAGATAAAAGCTGTTGAAACCCTTTACCCCGCTTGGATTTGGTTAATACTTGGTTTATTGGCTGCGCACCATTGGATAGTACGTCACCATACTTTAAAACCGGTTCCCACCATTTTTTTCAGCATGACTTTTGATGAAAAACGGACTTTTTTGTTTTTCATGTTATGGATCAGTTGGGCTTAGATAAAAGCTGTTGAAACCCTTTACCCCGCTTGGATTTGGTTAATACTTGGTTTATTGGCTGCGCACCATTGGATAGTACGTCACCATACTTTAAAACCGGTTCCCACCATTTTTTTCAGCATGACTTTTGATGAAAAACGGACTTTTTTGTTTTTCATGTTATGGATCAGTTGGGCTTAGATAAAAGCTGTTGAAACCCTTTACCCCGCTTGGATTTGGTTAATACTTGGTTTATTGGCTGCGCACCATTGGATAGTACGTCACCATACTTTAAAACCGGTTCCCACCATTTTTTTCAGCATGACTTTTGATGAAAAACGGACTTTTTTGTTTTTCATGTTATGGATCAGTTGGGCTTAGATAAAAGCTGTTGAAACCCTTTACCCCGCTTGGATTTGGTTAATACTTGGTTTATTGGCTGCGCACCATTGGATAGTACGTCACCATACTTTAAAACCGGTTCCCACCATTTTTTTCAGCATGACTTTTGATGAAAAACGGACTTTTTTGTTTTTCATGTTATGGATCAGTTGGGCTTAGATAAAAGCTGTTGAAACCCTTTACCCCGCTTGGATTTGGTTAATACTTGGTTTATTGGCTGCGCACCATTGGATAGTACGTCACCATACTTTAAAACCGGTTCCCACCATTTTTTTCAGCATGACTTTTGATGAAAAACGGACTTTTTTGTTTTTCATGTTATGGATCAGTTGGGCTTAGATAAAAGCTGTTGAAACCCTTTACCCCGCTTGGATTTGGTTAATACTTGGTTTATTGGCTGCGCACCATTGGATAGTACGTCACCATACTTTAAAACCGGTTCCCACCATTTTTTTCAGCATGACTTTTGATGAAAAACGGACTTTTTTGTTTTGCATGTTATGGATCAGTTGGGCTTAGATAAAAGCTGTTGAAACCCTTTACCCCGCTTGGATTTGGTTAATACTTGGTTTATTGGCTGCGCACCATTGGATAGTACGTCACCATACTTTAAAACCGGTTCCCACCATTTTTTTCAGCATGACTTTTGATGAAAAACGGACTTTTTTGTTTTTCATGTTATGGATCAGTTGGGCTTAGATAAAAGCTGTTGAAACCCTTTACCCCGCTTGGATTTGGTTAATACTTGGTTTATTGGCTGCGCACCATTGGATAGTACGTCACCATACTTTAAAACCGGTTCCCACCATTTTTTTCAGCATGACTTTTGATGAAAAACGGACTTTTTTGTTTTTCATGTTATGGATCAGTTGGGCTTAGATAAAAGCTGTTGAAACCCTTTACCCCGCTTGGATTTGGTTAATACTTGGTTTATTGGCTGCGCACCATTGGATAGTACGTCACCATACTTTAAAACCGGTTCCCACCATTTTTTTCAGCATGACTTTTGATGAAAAACGGACTTTTTTGTTTTTCATGTTATGGATCAGTTGGGCTTAGATAAAAGCTGTTGAAACCCTTTACCCCGCTTGGATTTGGTTAATACTTGGTTTATTGGCTGCGCACCATTGGATAGTACGTCACCATACTTTAAAACCGGTTCCCACCATTTTTTTCAGCATGACTTTTGATGAAAAACGGACTTTTTTGTTTTTCATGTTATGGATCAGTTGGGCTTAGATAAAAGCTGTTGAAACCCTTTACCCCGCTTGGATTTGGTTAATACTTGGTTTATTGGCTGCGCACCATTGGATAGTACGTCACCATACTTTAAAACCGGTTCCCACCATTTTTTTCAGCATGACTTTTGATGAAAAACGGACTTTTTTGTTTTTCATGTTATGGATCAGTTGGGCTTAGATAAAAGCTGTTGAAACCCTTTACCCCGCTTGGATTTGGTTAATACTTGGTTTATTGGCTGCGCACCATTGGATAGTACGTCACCATACTTTAAAACCGGTTCCCACCATTTTTTTCAGCATGACTTTTGATGAAAAACGGACTTTTTTGTTTTTCATGTTATGGATCAGTTGGGCTTAGATAAAAGCTGTTGAAACCCTTTACCCCGCTTGGATTTGGTTAATACTTGGTTTATTGGCTGCGCACCATTGGATAGTACGTCACCATACTTTAAAACCGGTTCCCACCATTTTTTTCAGCATGACTTTTGATGAAAAACGGACTTTTTTGTTTTTCATGTTATGGATCAGTTGGGCTTAGATAAAAGCTGTTGAAACCCTTTACCCCGCTTGGATTTGGTTAATACTTGGTTTATTGGCTGCGCACCATTGGATAGTACGTCACCATACTTTAAAACCGGTTCCCACCATTTTTTTCAGCATGACTTTTGATGAAAAACGGACTTTTTTGTTTTTCATGTTATGGATCAGTTGGGCTTAGATAAAAGCTGTTGAAACCCTTTACCCCGCTTGGATTTGGTTAATACTTGGTTTATTGGCTGCGCACCATTGGATAGTACGTCACCATACTTTAAAACCGGTTCCCACCATTTTTTTCAGCATGACTTTTGATGAAAAACGGACTTTTTTGTTTTTCATGTTATGGATCAGTTGGGCTTAGATAAAAGCTGTTGAAACCCTTTACCCCGCTTGGATTTGGTTAATACTTGGTTTATTGGCTGCGCACCATTGGATAGTACGTCACCATACTTTAAAACCGGTTCCCACCATTTTTTTCAGCATGACTTTTGATGAAAAACGGACTTTTTTGTTTTTCATGTTATGGATCAGTTGGGCTTAGATAAAAGCTGTTGAAACCCTTTACCCCGCTTGGATTTGGTTAATACTTGGTTTATTGGCTGCGCACCATTGGATAGTACGTCACCATACTTTAAAACCGGTTCCCACCATTTTTTTCAGCATGACTTTTGATGAAAAACGGACTTTTTTGTTTTTCATGTTATGGATCAGTTGGGCTTAGATAAAAGCTGTTGAAACCCTTTACCCCGCTTGGATTTGGTTAATACTTGGTTTATTGGCTGCGCACCATTGGATAGTACGTCACCATACTTTAAAACCGGTTCCCACCATTTTTTTCAGCATGACTTTTGATGAAAAACGGACTTTTTTGTTTTTCATGTTATGGATCAGTTGGGCTTAGATAAAAGCTGTTGAAACCCTTTACCCCGCTTGGATTTGGTTAATACTTGGTTTATTGGCTGCGCACCATTGGATAGTACGTCACCATACTTTAAAACCGGTTCCCACCATTTTTTTCAGCATGACTTTTGATGAAAAACGGACTTTTTTGTTTTTCATGTTATGGATCAGTTGGGCTTAGATAAAAGCTGTTGAAACCCTTTACCCCGCTTGGATTTGGTTAATACTTGGTTTATTGGCTGCGCACCATTGGATAGTACGTCACCATACTTTAAAACCGGTTCCCACCATTTTTTTCAGCATGACTTTTGATGAAAAACGGACTTTTTTGTTTTTCATGTTATGGATCAGTTGGGCTTAGATAAAAGCTGTTGAAACCCTTTACCCCGCTTGGATTTGGTTAATACTTGGTTTATTGGCTGCGCACCATTGGATAGTACGTCACCATACTTTAAAACCGGTTCCCACCATTTTTTTCAGCATGACTTTTGATGAAAAACGGACTTTTTTGTTTTTCATGTTATGGATCAGTTGGGCTTAGATAAAAGCTGTTGAAACCCTTTACCCCGCTTGGATTTGGTTAATACTTGGTTTATTGGCTGCGCACCATTGGATAGTACGTCACCATACTTTAAAACCGGTTCCCACCATTTTTTTCAGCATGACTTTTGATGAAAAACGGACTTTTTTGTTTTTCATGTTATGGATCAGTTGGGCTTAGATAAAAGCTGTTGAAACCCTTTACCCCGCTTGGATTTGGTTAATACTTGGTTTATTGGCTGCGCACCATTGGATAGTACGTCACCATACTTTAAAACCGGTTCCCACCATTTTTTTCAGCATGACTTTTGATGAAAAACGGACTTTTTTGTTTTTCATGTTATGGATCAGTTGGGCTTAGATAAAAGCTGTTGAAACCCTTTACCCCGCTTGGATTTGGTTAATACTTGGTTTATTGGCTGCGCACCATTGGATAGTACGTCACCATACTTTAAAACCGGTTCCCACCATTTTTTTCAGCATGACTTTTGATGAAAAACGGACTTTTTTGTTTTTCATGTTATGGATCAGTTGGGCTTAGATAAAAGCTGTTGAAACCCTTTACCCCGCTTGGATTTGGTTAATACTTGGTTTATTGGCTGCGCACCATTGGATAGTACGTCACCATACTTTAAAACCGGTTCCCACCATTTTTTTCAGCATGACTTTTGATGAAAAACGGACTTTTTTGTTTTTCATGTTATGGATCAGTTGGGCTTAGATAAAAGCTGTTGAAACCCTTTACCCCGCTTGGATTTGGTTAATACTTGGTTTATTGGCTGCGCACCATTGGATAGTACGTCACCATACTTTAAAACCGGTTCCCACCATTTTTTTCAGCATGACTTTTGATGAAAAACGGACTTTTTTGTTTTTCATGTTATGGATCAGTTGGGCTTAGATAAAAGCTGTTGAAACCCTTTACCCCGCTTGGATTTGGTTAATACTTGGTTTATTGGCTGCGCACCATTGGATAGTACGTCACCATACTTTAAAACCGGTTCCCACCATTTTTTTCAGCATGACTTTTGATGAAAAACGGACTTTTTTGTTTTTCATGTTATGGATCAGTTGGGCTTAGATAAAAGCTGTTGAAACCCTTTACCCCGCTTGGATTTGGTTAATACTTGGTTTATTGGCTGCGCACCATTGGATAGTACGTCACCATACTTTAAAACCGGTTCCCACCATTTTTTTCAGCATGACTTTTGATGAAAAACGGACTTTTTTGTTTTTCATGTTATGGATCAGTTGGGCTTAGATAAAAGCTGTTGAAACCCTTTACCCCGCTTGGATTTGGTTAATACTTGGTTTATTGGCTGCGCACCATTGGATAGTACGTCACCATACTTTAAAACCGGTTCCCACCATTTTTTTCAGCATGACTTTTGATGAAAAACGGACTTTTTTGTTTTTCATGTTATGGATCAGTTGGGCTTAGATAAAAGCTGTTGAAACCCTTTACCCCGCTTGGATTTGGTTAATACTTGGTTTATTGGCTGCGCACCATTGGATAGTACGTCACCATACTT